>JBBMHQ010086252.1:0-11116 GCA_037834295.1 Postelsia palmaeformis | reverse complement strand
ACGGCGATGCCCACGGCGATGCCCACGGCGATGCCCACGGCGATGCCCACGGCGATGCCCACGGCGATGCCCACGGCGATGCCCACGGCAACACCCACGGCGACGTCTACGGTTAATCACGGAAACCCTCATGGCTGTACCGCCGGTAATCCCCACGATGATGCCCACGGTAACCCACGGCAGACGGACGTAGCCATCGGAAAGCATGTATGCGCTGTAGAATAGATCCTTGCTGTGTGGGTGATAATCTGCCTCAGCATTTATTAACAGTTCGTGCGGTTGTTGTTGTAGGAACATGAAATGTGTTTATACGAGTTTCCGTTCCGTGGAGCTGTTAGGTCCTGCACCGAGACCAAGGTCCCAATCATAGTATGCCTTATAGCGTAAAAAGTGTAAAAAAGCAAACTAGTATTAATTCAAAGGTTACATGCGTTTCGACCATGTCGTACTGGTTGGTCGTCTTCCAGTGCCGAGGACGCACTATGGGACCGGCGATCAGACCGTACCGTAGCAATGCTATGTGTACGTGTTCAAGATTGCACGCGCGCTTCCTGCAGTTTACGGGTACGTTCGCAGATGAGCTAGACTCGCGTAACCTCCGTCGTCGATGGTCGGAGGAACAGCAAACCTAAGCGCAGCGATGTGCATGAGTCGTTTGTGTTGTCGTTCCCATGGGAGGTAGCATCAACGGGAAAATTCAACGTCTGAAGTCGACCCCACAAGTGCAGGGTAGGGTGCACCTTACCTCCCATGGGAACGACAGAGGCATGCCCACGGACCTACGCGGCATACCATGGAACCCTAACCCTAACCCTAACCCTAACCCTAACCCTAACCTCAACCCCAACCCCAAACCTAACCCCTACCCCTAACCCTACCCCAACCTGGGGGCAGTGAACATTGGGGTGCCGGGTGCCGTGGGGGTTGCCATGACATTTCGTGGGGTCATTATGGAGTACCGTGGCGGTTGCCAGGGGGGTTGCCATGGTAGCACCCGTGGCATGCCACACCCCCCCCACGGCGTACCATGAAATGCTTTACCGCACCATGGGATGCCGTGGGGATGCCATGGTATGTCACGGGTGTTACCATGGCCATGCCACGCCAAAACCCGAATAGCGTGGATCCCTGCTGTCGTTTTCGTCATAATCAGTACCACCCTTAACCGTTATCGAAGCGGTCATGTACACGCCGTACCCTTACCCGGCTGTGTGGTACGCAGTATCTGTCACCACGATCAGTGCCAGGCCTAACCGACATCTCAAATCCCTGCGTCTGCGTCACTCGTACCATATACGCCCTCAGCCCGTGAAGGTTGAGTTCTTACTCCATAATTTTTCCGCCAGTGTGAGTTCGTTGTGAACAAGCACGTTGATGCTTAGTACAAAGTGTCCGAGGATACGTGACATTTTTTTCACGAACGGGCCCAAACCTGCGAACAGCAGAACAGAACAAGTGCGTGGCGGTAAGTTGTCGGAAGGTCAGAAAGTCTCGTGAAGACTCGTTTTGTTTTCTCCTCTATATTAGCGTCGCATGGCCGTCTCAACTCACTCTGACTACCGAGCTCTATCTATTCCTCTCAGCACTGCACTCCCCAATGCACGACACGCAGACTCTCTCACACTACATCCTAGGAGTACGACATACTCGTAGTATATCTCCAGGCTTTAAACGGTGGTCTGGCAGTAGCGGACTTGCGGCGCGCACTGCAACAATGTAATATTTATTGAAATAACCTACACAAATGGCAAAGGGTTATCAAAAAGTTATGCCAACATCCATATCACGTGTAGAGAAGCAAATGTAGGTGGTCGCGGCCTTTGTGTGTGTTGAGTGTATAGTTTCCCGCTGGGGCTGGCTCTACTTTCTGCAAGTGTATGCGTGGCCAGGTCTGTGGAACAAAGTTTGTCGATGTGTCTAGGTTTCGTCCGCTCCACTTTTCGTTCGCCGCATTCGCTCGCGCTGCTCACTTGTGAGGCCGCGGACACCGATTGTGCCTTTTCACGCAGTGCGAAACAATTGACCGAGTCAGCTCGTTCCGAGTACTCGCGACTTTTCAAGCTGTGCCGTTGGTAAGCGGGTACAGAGACGACCGTATCCGATAGTGGTTGCATTCTTGGTCAGTACTGGTCTTCGTCTATCCGTTGATTCCACGTTAACCCTGGTCCCCCTAGTCGTCGACACGCGCCTTCAACAAAGAAGTTGTTACTTTCAGCCATACTGGAGTTCCACTTAAACCTCGGCTTGTTGTGTTCGTCCCGTTGCCATAGCAAGGGGTCGTCCTACTTCTCCGGATAGCAGAATTCTTGGCATTCAGGTTATTTGTGGCTTCGGAAGTGAAACCTGACGTGGAGTTAGCCGCAATTTTGCAGTTAGTTGATGTTGCGGTGGTCCCCGTCACGGGTCATTTTTGTAAGTATCATCGTTCGCTTCGCATGTCTGCAAGTGTACATCCCTTACCCTCGTTAACATATGATGCGCGCTGCCCAAGCCACGCAACGATTCGCAATCCGATCTTGATACCGATTTTGGAACACTTGGTTCTAGGCTCTCGGCGATCCTCGCTGCGTCCATATCGCCACAGCTGGGTCGTGTCGATCCTCCATTCGTAGGTTATGTATTCAGTAGTGCAGGTCCTTTGTAAAGAGTCCCACTCTGTAATACAGTGTAGCATGGACGTAAGGGCCTCGTACGTGTTTCCAGCACCTCATGTCGTAAAAGACGATGTGATATTCGTAGTCGTCGGTACGTTCAGTACGGTTATGCCAATCATCTCGGTTTACTTGACCTATCGTTTTAGCAGGAACAAGCACACAGTTGTCTACTGCTCCTGAATCATTTGAATGAACATCGTCCTTACCGATCAACGATGTTGATGGTGCCTCCCCACGAAGGGTCAGGGTGGTTCAGCAAGTACCGGCGGCGCCTGCGCGCTAGGTCGTAGAAAATCAGCTGTGGGCGCTGCGCCTCTTCCTTCCATATTAGTGTTAGTGCGTTTTGCACCTCCGCCATCCCCTCCACTTTCACACAAAGGAGCGATCCCCGCAATGATGCCGCAACTATAGCTCCCTAAAAAGTGCCCCAAGCTCGTCCTGGGGGCGGACATGAACCTCAGGAGGCGTATGTTTTCCTCCTTTCGGCCATGGAAGGGATACATTCCGTGGCCAGGGGGGCGTGTTTGTGTGCAAGTTTAGTTGTCGGAAGTATGACGTGCACAACTTTACGTGTATTACTGTTAGGGGGCCGTACGAGTAACATAGACGTAACTTGCGTTTCTACACAAGTCGGAATGCCTCCTGTTTGCTGCACTTGGTGTGCCTATATTTGTTTTCTAGTCCGAGGATTATCGGCCCAACTTCCCTTTACTGCTCGCCGCGCATATTTTATCGTGCGGTAAGTACTCCTAGTGTTGTGTATTTCATGGAGGTCAAGGCAGGGTCTCCCGGAGCGGTGACCACGCCAATATCGCATGGAGGGACGACTTCCAATATAGGACGACTGTAGTTATGAAGTTTAGCACTTTAGGCTTGGGAAGCATGCTGGTCCGCACCTTCTCTTCTTCTCGTATTGTTTTCCATACGCTGTAACCGGTGGTGGCGTCGGTGTAAAATTACTTGTAGTGGAAGTTAGCGAACGACAGGTGTTCGACCTGGGCTATCTCCATTACTTCTTTGGTGCAGATGTGGGCGATGTCCCTCGTCGTCGACGCGTCTTGGCCGTCTTGATTCGCCTATTTATCCCGTGCATTATGCAGGAAGTGCTTCACGTGTGGTGTTGGACTGGACTATTGTTCTTTTTGTGGACCTCTTGTATGTCTGTTTTCGATTGGGGTGTTGAACTATGTTTTTGTCGGAGGCAGGCGCTATACGGGTAATATCCGCGAAAATGGCAATTTACCCTTAATGTTTGTTCCTGTCCTACTCTTGAAATTATGGGGTACCGTCTGTGTGGTCTGCCCCTGACCGACGACGCCAACGTCACGGTGCGGGTAATATAGCGAAAGGCTAATGCGTGCTTAAACAGCCTGAACATATATTGGCTGAATACGTCAGAGGTTGTTGTACTTCATGCGCTGTGCGATAGTCAGGTTGTAGCGGTCGTCGTTGATCCCTTATGTTGCCGCCGTGACTGTTCCGATCTACAAGCCCGCACTACAGTCATGGTATAATACACCTAGTGTTAGCGCTCCCACGACATTAGCACTATCCCCAACAGAGACGTATTACGCAAGTGGTTTTGTCGCGGCAGGAAAACATCCTAGGGCGGATGACTTTAGATCCCGAAGTCGTTTGGTGTACTGCAGCTCCGTGTCGACGTTGCGGGGACACCAGGGATTATTCTGGACGGCTTGAGTTTCTTTCGGGCTCGAAGTCTCTCCCTTAGCACCGAATCCGTGCGTGTTATGAACTACAGCACGCGCGCCTTCTTATTGTT
Organism: Postelsia palmaeformis; assembly: GCA_037834295.1. NCBI lineage: Eukaryota > Phaeophyceae > Laminariales > Laminariaceae > Postelsia > Postelsia palmaeformis. The sequence goes on along the minus strand of JBBMHQ010086252.1, from coordinate 6,682 downwards.
AGTGATTCGGTGATCGTTGTTTACCTCGGGCATGTCTTCAGCCTGTGCGCTTAGTCGTCTCCAGCCTGTGCGCTTAGTCGTCTCCTCCATCCTGTCTTCTCGTTGTGTCTTCTCTACGTATCCTCCATATGTGAATGCTCCCCGCACGTCAGTCTGTGCGGTTGGTGGTCGTTTGTGCACTGGCATGGCGTTGTCACGGCGAACAAGTAGCCAACTTCCTCGTCATGCGCTACACAAAACCTGTTTACGTCGGGTGCTGTCGAGCAGTGGGGTCTCAGCTCACTCAGGTTCGTCGTCTCCGACCTACGTCATTTTGGATGAAATGTTCTAATGATGCTGTCGTCAATGCAGCAACTCGAGTTATATGCGCAATACAACTTTTGGAGTTGCATTCATTGGTTGAATGCCCGTGCAGGAGCGCTACATTTACTCGTATTAAAGTTCTGTTGATGTTTTGGTAAGACATCCACCAAATCATTGCAACCACATAAGTTATCTCTTTGCCATTCGAAACAAGCAGCGTCCGACGGGGATGTGAAGTTAGTTATGGGCAACCTACTGTATATGGAATAGGGATACTTTATGCGACATCGGCGATCGCTGTCTGAAATGTTGAAGTCGCCCACCCCGTCCCTCGTAGTAGAGTCTAGAAAGGTGAATCGGAACATGGGTGTTACACACGCTTCAACAAACTTGCCAATCTTGTTGAAGACTATTCGTCCACGTCACGAACAGTGCCCACTCGCCTTCGTCTCGTGGGGTCCTGGTTGCGTGCTGTAAACGCCGACAAATATTATGAAACCTGGACGACGTGGCGTCGAGCCAGCTAGACGAGTCCAAATTCAACTCAGCAGACACCATCTCGCATCTTGCGACTCGGTCTAGATCAGAACGAGGATAGTTGCGATTTGCGTAGTGTCCATGATAACAAACAAACTGAAGCTCCTATCGCGGAGGTGAATAATGTTTTTTAATCTGTATAGGAGTTGCCCATGTCTTTCGTCGCCGGGTGTGTGTCGGTGGCGAGCTTTTGTGGTGGTACTAGTGGACGCGATAGTAAGAAATGAATGTCCCCTACGTCTGCTATCCGTGTAAATGTCTTGTGTTGAGAGTGTCGTGTCGTGATGGTTTCCCCGACACCTTTTGGGGTGTGGCACCAATGCCAGGTCGATTCTCATTGTGTGTGTGTGTGGGGGGGGGGGTATTTTCGAGCTAAAACCAAGTGGAGCGGATCAGTTTCTGTCGACTGAATCTTGCACGGCGTACAATACTCGACCAACTTATAGATGTCATGTGCACGTGCGTTGGGTTGTCCTTTTCTGTCATGGTTTGCTCATATCGAAATCACAGTCAGCTATGCCCTAGAGACAGTGTATGTTTCTTGCCACACCAGGCCCAACGCATTTTTTCCAGCGCCAGGAACCCTGTGTGTTGGCCTCAATAGCGTCGAGTACTTAAGTTCCGAAGGCCGGGCGTATGAGGTCTCTGTGTGTGACGCAGTACCACGTTTCGCGAGGCCTACACCTGTATATTTGACGTGAATAATTCTACCTCATAATACAGGATTGATGATGTTTCTCGACGTAGAGTGTTGTGCGTATGTCGGCCGTAATCTGGCCAAACACGGTAAACTGTTCCCTGTGTGCGGTGCGGGTATATATCTCTGTGTGTAATCGTGCGTGGGTTAGTGTTGATACATATGATTGGTAGGGTGTGTCATTTAATAGGTAGTGTTGAGTTAGCTTCCGTTCCGCTGCAGGCGGAGCATTCCTAGTGCATGAAACAGAGGCAGACAAGAACTGCGACTGCATTACTCCGATTGCAGCAAGAGGTACACATCCTATACGTCCCCCCACGGGTGTCTTGACGTGCAGGGCGGCTCAGCTGATTTTGACATATAGGCTTCTCGGGGACGGGGTGGTTCAGCGCATGCAGTTAGGATTATGTTTTACACCAAACCTGTTGTGAGCCACATCGGTGTGTGATTGATTCGGTGGCGGTGACGGTATCGAGTCCGTCATACGTATATGTCGTTGAGGGAGTTGGCGCGTGACTAGGCCACGGTGCATATCAGCCTGACGTCCATGGTGGACCATGCTTACAGCGCCCCTCCCATCTGTCATTGACGAATATGCTAGGAAGCACAGGCTGTCGACCGCCAATGAGACATTGATGTCTTTTTGATGATTGTCCCTCCTACCATTCGAGCGAGTTCCCTTGACGGGCGACGTGTGTGTCGATTTTTAAAAGTCGTCGGAATTCGTACATGTAAGGCGTCTAACCATTGCGTTGTGTTGGCGGTGTGTGGAGGCTGCCGTTTTCTGCACGATATTCGAAGTGTACGACAACCGTTGGGGGACACGAGGATATTCGATGTCAGAGCTACGTTAGACTCCCATTGCCGATATATATCTTGCCGTTGTCTTGAAGTCTCCTTTCAGTCCGTCACCAACGAGAAATACATGTTTGTTCTTCACACCTTCGTCTGCCCAACCGAGCTAGGTCTTGCTTGCACCCGTGGAAAATGCTCTTTGCATGTCGTGTGGCCGTAATCTCGCCCACCGCCGTAGTCTGCACCGAGTAAGCTTCGCCGTCGACTATGACCTCCTTTCGGCACAAGTCGCATGCATGTCCTGTCCAGTCTGCTGTTTGCCATGCAGTCTGCAACACCTCCGTCATCGGCGCTTTTAGACTCTCCCAGTCGTTCGCCCCGGCCTCTTCTCCATACATGGACAGTACGGACACCTCCTGGGGCGAGGGAGCAACAACCTCGGCGTTGGGTGGTGCAAACCATAGCCACGGTCCTGAGGGGAGCGCACGAAAGCGGTGGCTTGTGTGGTCGTGAAGGATATTTGCTTTCGACGTCCGATGACCGAATTTTCTTTTTCCGGCGTGTCTGGTTCGGTGTTGAGGTGGAAGGTCTGTCCGCTGTCAGTGACGTAGGCCCCCTGCCGGCCCTCCCAGGAAATTCATCGTTTCATGATGATGAAACCCTCATTTATCTCTCTATTCGGCATCTCCCTTCTTACGTCACTTTTGGACTTGTTCGGTGTGTCTGTGACCATCTGCAGCCATGTCGATGGCGTGTAGGATAGCGGGTCGGGCTAACCACACTGGTGTGTGTGGAAGTCGAGGCCCAAAACAGGCAGTAATGAATGAAGTGCGAACCTCGAGTATAGTTTGTGATTCGAATGTCAACATCGTTTGAATACCACTTGGTCTTAGTGTATGAGGATATATTTGACCCGATGTTCGCGATGAAAAATAACTTATCTTCTCGATAATATCGGGAGTTATTTACGTGTCATAAAGAAACATAAAATTCCGCGTCTATGTAAGTGCCTCTTCAAACCTAGCGGGGGAATGCGTCGGACGCACCTCCCGCCTGCCTCAACAACCAGTAAGCATCCCCGATTTTAGAAAATGGATCTACTACTTTCACTACATAATAGCTAAGCCGTAATACCGCCTCGCTTTTATGAGCGCAACGTAAGGTATAACGTTGATAGGGGTTCTGTCTTACCCTAACCATGACCATAACCGTCTCTGTGTAGATTGGGAGCACTACTGCTCGTGGGCGGTTGCTCACGCCCTCTCACTGTCGTTCAAGCCTGACTTTGGAACGCTCGGCGTATTATGGGGCTCGACACACTTCTCCCGGTCCTGTACTTTGGACCGCCCCCTTGTGTGTATTCGTTCTTGTCAGAATATGTAACGTTTCAGGCTTTCGCCCTCTGCTTTGAACGACGCTCATCAACCTGCTTATACACGCCCATACACGAGCGCTCGGCAGTGGTGCGTGCTTTAACCGCTCCATTATCCCCGTGTTTGACATTTCGCGACCTCAATCGCAGTTTTGGTCTTTCGTGTTAGTGCTTCAGGATGGCAAAAATAGCCCAGCACTCAGTGAGAACCGGCAGCGGTGTTGTGCCGGCCCTTCCGTCCCGGCGCACCGTGCGTGCATGTAAGTTGGCGATGATGCTGAAGCCCACTCTGGTGGAGGCACGTAAGGTTGTACGCGAGGAGGGTCGCCGTTATTATTGGTGCCCGAAAGCAGGAGCTATGAACCTGGGCGGGGTTTGCACACCCTTTCCGGGTATACATGCTTGTGGTTGAGGTCGGTCATCAAATTTTCATTTCTTCTTGAATCATCCTGTCTGTTTTAGAAGCCATTATCAGATGAGGTTCGTCGCATGGTCCTAAGAAGTACTGAAACGAGTATTGAAAACGTGTTATGGACGGTAAAGTCCAGACAAGGGTTGGAAATGGCATCAGTCCCACAAGTAATTTAAGTCCGGGTTCAACACATGCCCTACCTTCACCTATTAATAGTCGGCGTCCCTACGCGTGAACAAAATACCAATGAACAGCCCTGTTCTTGTTGTGAATAAATAAGAGCACTGTCTTCGTGGTCCGCCGCTTGAACGTACGATATGTCATGTGATTCCCCTTTGTCAGTCAAATACTTGTTCTGCATACATCTTCTGGCCGACGAACGCGGTGCGCACAACGTAGGACATACGCTTTCGCGCAATAGGGTGCTGTTTGGTGATGACGGTGACTACCCACAACTTGTGTCTTTGTTTAGCGTCGGATCGAGATAAGTCCTTGCCCGAACAAGAAGTCAGCCCCGCCATGTTTGGAGTTGCACTTATTGGCCCTGACACTTTTAGCTCGCGCCAGCACAATTTAGCATACCGCACGCAGCAACACTCTACGTCGTGCCTACCACACGATGAAATCCCTTAAACGTCTTCAAGTTATGTACACATGTCAATCGAGCTTGTAAGTTCTTGATCCCGGCGTCGATGACTGCTGTTGTACCGATCACTACTTAACCCGGCTTGATAACGATCCGTTGTATGCAGTCCGCACGTAAGCCGTTGTTGTTGTCGTTCAACACCGCCAATACAGGACTTGGTAAGGCAGACATTGTACCTGCCCCATGTCTACGGGGCCCCGTCTATTTAACTATCATGGCCTCGCGCGTCCTGACGCTGTTTGTTGTCCCTTGCTCATTGTGCTGTGCATGGTGGACGCCGTGGTTTGACCGGGGCCGTAGCTGCGGAGGTTAAATCATGCATCTATACGGAAAAGCGTCTGAATCTGGACATGGGATAAGTCTGAGCAAACAAGGACGCCGAAAGTCCGCTCTCCTATGCACGAAAGGGTGGAGCGCAACCCGCGTGTTAGCCGAGGAAGGACGGTCACGACCGGCGAGAGGCGTGCGTATCGATGCCTGGTGCACGAGGAACGCCTAGCGGTTGGCACGGCTGTGCTCTAGAAGTGCTGATACAGGGTCCATTCGGGGATTTGTGTCCATGTTTTTCACGGACAGCTTTTACCTCAGACAGGGAAGATAATCGGCAAACAGAAAGTAAAGGCGCTTGTACGACACGCGCCAAAGGATGCAGTGGAAGTGAAGATTGTTGAGACCGAAGCGAGCGTACGAGAATAATCTACGAAGCCGGTGGCACGGACCCGACCCCTATGTAAACCATACTTTCCCGTGCAAATTTACTCACCCCACACGACCGTGGAGATTTCCATAACTCTGACCTCGACCTGGCCCGACCCACGAGACTTGAATAACTGTGGTCCCACCCTATGGTTCCCACCCCAAACGCCACGTAATTTGTTCCAGACATTCCGACCCGACACGGCCTGACCAGTGACATGTACAATCCTTAGTGAACCCACCCGGGGTTCGGGATCTTGTCCTTCCAAAGGGCCTCGAAGAAGGGTATATCTGCAAGCAGACGTACCCCTCTGCCGCCCGGCCTATCTAGAATTAACAACCCTCGCGTTTATCGTCTGAACAGTACGTCGTGTTTTGAAGTGGACGTTCGGAAAAGCGTTATTAAGTAATATATTCAACAGCCTCGTTCGTGCATGTAGTGCGCACCTCATTGTACACTGCATGATGGCAGTCAACGTCAAGAACTTGGTGGAGATGATCATCTTTCCGGACTTGCTTGTGATGTACTCTGGGATGCGTCCATCAGACCAAGGGTAGAAGATATGCCACCTGCAGCGCTTGTCGCGTAGTGCGTCATGGGACCACTCTTTTGTTCAAGTAGTACACCGCTCCACAGCCGCCGGTGCAGGCTTTCACCACGTGCCAAGTGCTGAAACAGTCGTCGACCTCAATGACTGTCGCCTGTAGCTTTGGTACACGAAGAGCCTTAGTGCAGCACACGTTGATATCTGGGACGAATGACCTCTTTACGTATGTAGAGCAGATGCCCGCGATTGACGCCGGCATCGACTCTTCGAACAGCCCGCGTACGTCGGGCGCCCCTGCTTTGTCGAACACGTCTGTGATGCACTCGTACTGCTCGGTACTCAGTCCGTAATGCGTGCGGAAGGACTCCGAAAAGTACCCAAGTAGGGTCTTACTGCACCGTCCACCGTGGTTGGTCGTCCTCAGGTTTTTCTGGTTTGCCATGGCTTGCAGGAGGACCAGCACCTTACCGGGGGGTGTCCCATGGAAGAGGCTGTCTACAGGGGTTGTTGAATTGGTCAAGTCTTCGAACAGGCCCATGACGTTGGACCACTCAGCAGCTCGTAGTCGGAGGCAGAGAACTTTGGCTGATATTTTAGATCCTGCATGGGTGGAAGGAACACGAAAAGCCAGGGAAGTTGGTAAGGTGCCTGTCACATTCGCCTATGTGCCAGGGGG
>JBBMHQ010086241.1:0-11117 GCA_037834295.1 Postelsia palmaeformis | reverse complement strand
GAGTACTATGTAACTGCCTTTTAGGTGCCTTGCCATAAACCCTACGTAAGACGATCAATTATTTGTGCGGAGTAAAGGTTCTTTACCTCGCACAAATGGTCTAACTAGACAACCAGCTGTCGGTAACCGCCAAAAAAAACAAAAAAAAACGGTACCCTGGTTGTCTAGCTCACGTACGTAGTGAACGGCATGTTTAACAGTGTCGTTGCCAAACGACGCCAACCCAGAGGGGGGGGGGGGCAAGCCTCCGTGCCGTTGCTGGTCACAGTTGGAGTGCCCATGTCAGCTGTACGTTAGTACGTGGGGGAAACGATCGATTAGTTGGATGTCCACATTGCCTAGGTTGGGAATCGTTTGCACGATCCGCTTTTCTCATGATCGATTGGTTTCCAAGGCACCTTGTCGATCGGTGAGTGTGCTTTGCGCGAAACTCGTCATTGCCTTCGCAGAGCTGGAGCCCATGTGTGCGCTTGGGCGTTGGAGTGATGCTTTAGTGTTTCGTGCGGCGACGTGTTTGTTTGCCGGTGTGTTGAACCCCCCCCCTTTCCCTCCTCCCGTCTCTGCTGGGTGTATCGCAGCTGTACGCAGTGGCTGCCACTCCTACCCCTCTAGTGGGTAAGGCGACTCTACCAAATAGTTTTTCCCGTATTTTCTGGGTGGCACGGTGACTGTACTTGAGGCATCTCTCGACGTGGGTGACCTGTCTTGCCTGCCCCTCCACGGCTGACGCTTCGAGTCTTGCCATGTTGTCTGTTTTGATCCTGCGTTGTTTTTCGTCAAGCAAGGAAGATATCTCTGGAGTGGGAAAACCGCGCATTTTCCGGTTTTAGGGTCAGCCTGCAGCAAGCAACAGGAGAGACAGTTGCCGCCGGTTCAATAGATGTCCGGTATCGTGCATTGACCTTTTTCGCGGTGCTGTTTTTCCGGCTCCTTGTTGTTGAGGTGTTGCATCATTACTCCAGGTTGAATTGCTCTGAAGTAGATGTATAATACGAGGAGAATAGTGCCCGACTTTTCAGATGTTATGCGGTTATTTACGTGATGGAGCATAGTATGATACTGACATTGGGAAATGCCGGAAGGGCAGGTATGTCCTGCCAGCAGATTTAACTGCGCCTGCTACCCGCGTTCAGTAAGCGTCAGGCTTGAGGAGAGGTGCGTGTTATGTCTATAGCTTCAGTTGACTGACTGAACAGTGCAATGCGTTCCCGTGTACAGCGGCGGCGCCGTTCGGTGATATCCTTGACCCCTGTCCGGAGCAACCCACGCTTGGTTTCGCTGCCTGTCCAGTGGGCAGCATGCAGGCGCTATAACCACCACCAGTAATACCAAAAGTAGTAGCTGTAAGTAGTATCAGGAAATAGTGCGTATTTTTGCATATTACATTGTGCCAGGTAGCAATGAAGATTGCATTGTAGCAAATTTCGACGAAAGTGGACGAGTAGAGGGAATACCGAATCCACATGTGTGATCTAAAAAAGTACCAGGGGGGGAGGGAATGGGCGCTTGGGGACAAGACCTTTATCAAGAAGAGGCGCCGAGCTTGAAGAGTCCTGCGAGTGTAGTATACGAACGTAAAATAGAAGCAATGAAAACATGCGAAGAAAGCCAAAGTAAAAGCACAGGGCCAAACTAGGGGGGAACAAGTGTGGGTTTTAAAACTGCATCTGCCAGGGGTGAGGTTCTAGGGCCTAGTCTGCTTCTCTGTGAACTTATCCGACGGTAGGGACTGCACTCCTGGGATTGAACGTTTCTGATTGGTTGAACTCCCCAAGCGACCAATCACCGGGGGGTAGTATGCTGCAGTAGTTCATATTTTTTTTAGCAGTGTGTTTGATTTAGAATACGTAGCGACTAGAAATAAATGGTGGTCAATTCACGCGGATCCGCCTTCGAAGGCAAGCTTCGGGTGATATGTTGAGCTCCATTTATGATGGATGACATCACAGCAATATGCCACCACCCTTACCATGACCATTCGGTCTGTGCTGTGGGTGATATTTGCGCGTCGCTCGCGAGTTCTCAGTTGTCACTTTTTGGGAGCTAGCTGTGCAACAGCTGCTGCTGCTGCTGCCGCCGCTGCTGCTTCTGCTGCTTCTGCTTCTGCTTTTGCTGTGGACGAGGGACCTCATGGCTGTGTGTATGCCGTCAGTAAATTGGTTTGTCGTCACCCGGTGCGGAGCTGGGCTAGAGTGCAGAATATCGTGCAAGACATTTAGGGCTACATCGGCGATCGCCGCGGTCGTCGCTTGTTGCAGTCAAAATATTCCTTTGTTTCTTGTATTTTTTCGTTCCTGAAGTATGAGATAAGTCCTGTTCGGGTTAGTTGTGTGCACCGAGTGTGACTCATATATATATATATATTATATATTGTATATATATACCGCGTGGACATCGACTTTTTCCATTGCGTGATGATAACAATGATCATAAGAGAATGTGGTGTTTGTCGGGGCGTTTTTAGATTCGGGAAAATAATTGGGGAGGGGGCAACGAATTCAGAATGTGAAGCCGACGACTATGATAACACGATGCACTCAAGTACCCCGCCAGAGTCTAATCAGCTTGAGCAAGAGAGAAAGCACTTACAAGAATGAGGCGAGGTTGGAGAGCTGGTCCTGCAGTACCTGCCACGTGTCTGGGTACAGAAGATCTCACGACACCATAACATCATCGTAGTAACGAGACCTCGTTGAACGCGCGGAGCCGTGGACACAGGTAGGTACGCATAATTACCAGGGCTGTTGCCGGGTTAGGTCAAACCTCGCGGGTGAGATTGAGCGGGGCCGAACAAGGGGGGCCCGACTCGACCCGACCCGATCCGACCCGACCCGTGAGAGTTTGAAAACCTTCTGCCCCGACCCGATCTGAACCAACCCGAACCATGACATGTCTGCCCCACCCGCGGGTCGGGTCATGACCTGTCAGCAGCTCGGCAAAAAAGAAACCGCAGGCGTCGACAGCATATGAGCGGGACTTGAAAAACAGCGCCAGATGCGGATGGACCGACGGCAAACGGCCGCGCAAGATGAGGGAACGCTCCCCCTCTCCACCCCAAGATATCCTGCGGCAGCTCATTATCACGGGTCGAGGTTACGTCCGGGGCATGACTTCCTGGGGCTCGCGTTCCAGCATCTCAGCGCTATTCGCCCGAGTGGCTACCCTATTTCTTCGCGGGTTCGAGCTTCGACGCTCGTCTGTTTCGCGACTTATGCTCTGCGCCAATATAACATGGTTCAGTTTGTTTTTGAGGCAAGGACAACCCCTCGCGCGAGTGAGCTAAACTGGGTAGTGAAGATCGAGGTACCCCCCCGTATTGCAGCCTGGGTCCACAATCAACCTGCAGTTGGAGCAGGCGGTGCACAAGCTCGTGGTGTAAGCGGGTGGCCTCCACAGGGAGCGACCCCAGTGCCACCCCTCCCCCACGCACCGACCAGGGGCGCCATGATGGCCTCAAGATTCGCGCCTAAACGCGCTATTGGTTATGAAAGGCACCTCGTTCCGCCTGGTCGAGCGCTCGCGCAGGCAAGGGAATACGGGCCAGCATACGAGAATACTTAGAGCAGCGCTAGGCGCGGGCAGGCCGAAGATATTCACCGCGCAAGGCAGAGTGAACATCCCTCCCGTCGCAACCCCTTGAAGTCGCTTGCAAGAATGCGTCGCGCTGGCCGGAGCATGCGGCTAGAGGTGGCGCGACAAGGTCTCTCCGCGGGTCGCCTCTCCGTTTCCTCACGGTTAAGTCATTCCCCTTCGCAGCTGCGCGCCGGGTACCGGACATGGTTCGCGCTCCACCCGGCAGCGGTCCCAAAACCGGGAACAAAAGCTCGACAAGCAGGCGTCCCCGGGATAGGCTTCGCAGCCGCAGGAAGAGGGGCTCGCTCTCCCAAGCCGTCGTATGGTCCAGCGCAGACATCGCGCGGGGGACGATCGGCGCGGGCATGCGCATGTGGTTCTGATTAAATTACGAACTCTGGGATCGGTCAGAGCCCACCGTGGGGGGGGTGAAGGGGCGAACGGAGCAAGCGGCGTCTAAACCGATGCCAAGAGGTCCGTCCTGGTTCCACATCAAGCCTATACTCCAGTCGTTTTTTTTCCGGCTCTGATTTACGATGATAGTTCGGTGATCGCGGGGGGTAGAGGAACAACGGAGGCCCAGCAACTCGTAAAATAAGGACTATTATGGGGCACGGTAGTAAATAGGACCAAATAATGTCAGTAGAAATTGCGAAGTATATAGGTTTTGTGTGTACCTTAGGTCCTACTTAAAATCGTCCCCCGTAATAGTCAGTAAGTACCGTACGAAATGATGGCCGGACAGAAACGAAGGACTCTCTTCACTGCGCGAAACTTGCATCAAACGTCCATCATGATCAGCCTGCTACTACTTCCCGCGAGGTCCGGCGCCCTTCGGTTGCGACAGTTATACTACTGGTGGCACTACAGTACTACAACTACGTCTGTCTTTCCACTACGCTTTTCCGTATAAATATTGGTGCATTGTAGACGCCCGCCGTATAAAAATAAGTGACCATAGAGAGCTTATCGTGCGGACTGTATATTGAAGATGGTATGCAGTTCGTGATGTGCAACGAGGAAGTGATGCCAATCAACCTAGGGTGTTATACCGACTGTAAAATTGCGTGCGTTCCTCTATGCAACAAACTGAGGAGCTGCGTCTCTCACCCAAAAACACTTTTTCTAGGGCAAGTGGCACTTGCAAACCCGACGAACATCTGTATGGGCTGGGTATGCTTCCTACAGCAGCAATGTGGTTCCGAAGGGAAACTTTACACCACAGCCGGGAATGCAGAGGCCTTGTCGTGCACCCGGCACTGTGCGTGTACTATACCGAAGTAGTTCCAGCCCCGTCAGTAAAAAAATGTGCACCCGAACATGGGATGATGCACGTATATATTCCTTAACGACGAGTTGATGCAGAACACCCGCGACCGACGTACTTGTAAGGCCCTCACTCGTGCGCCCGAAGCTGAGCTTTGACCGTAACATATCCAACCGGTTGCTGACGTACTGTGCAGTGTCGACCCTGTGGTCGGAAAACAGGCTTCCAGAAATTACTGGAGTTAGAAGTGTAGCCAGTAGTAACAGGCGCTCGCCGTGTAACGCAGGAAATTGTAAAAAACGTACTGTACCCTCTTGACAACTGTCTAAAGGCTTATTGCGTGAGGGCCAATACCCTACTACAATTGTACGATATATGTAGCCGCATGTATAGGTTTCAGCAGTCGTGATGCCGCCAACCCGCCGAGTTGGTTAGCAGCGATTCCCTGGGAATCTTTGGACGACACTAAAGACGCTCTGCCAGCCTCAGCCTCCAGCTCACTTCCTGCACGCCAACGTGGTCCTTCACGGTTATCGATGCGTCCTTCAGTAGCACCTGGCCAGGGAGTTCACAGGAAGCGGTACTTGGGGGTGACAGTACGCAATTCCTTTCGATGGCTTCATGTAAATTGCGCGCCGAGAGCGCGATGAAACGGCGAGAAGTTCATGAATGAACGTTGCAAATAGCCTTGGTTCAAGACAGTCAGGGGATGGCGAGCGCAGTATGTATCTGTCCAAGATTTCATGGTTGTTGGCGCATCGTTAGCTGAGTGCAACATGCGAGATGCAGCTGCCCAATATTTCGTAGGTATTGCAGGCCGAGAGCGAGATATAACACTACAAGGCTCCACACCGTTTGCTAGGCGAGCGTAAGATGCAACTGTCAAATGGTTCATAGATATTGGGAGCAAGACGCAAGGCGTATCAGTGAAAACCTCAAGGGGGTATTTCGAGCCCAGCGCAAGGTATAAACGTCAACGGTCAAAGTGTCCATGGCCCATGGAGTCTACAGGACGAGAGACAGCAGTTAGATGAAACGGCCAAATCTGTTTTCGCGAGGCGGGAGCAACTTTTAACGGATAAATATTTCGATAATATTGCGAGGCTAGCGCAAGATGTAAGCGTTCAGTGGTTCATGGATATTGCGCACCAGGCGCAAGACATAACTTTCAACGGTAACAAAGCACGTGGATATTGCGAACCCGAGAGCCGAGAGCAAGGCGTAACGACCACTTATCGACAGGTGATTAATTGATATTGTGCGCCAGGTCGCGAGATGTAACGATAAAAGGGGTGACGTTAACGGTAAAATATGTCATGAATATTGCACACCGAGAACGAGATATAACAAGCGAAGGCTTCATAAATATTGTAAGGCGAACACAAGACGTAATGGTGAACACGATACTAGGCACTAAGAGCCGGGCGCAAAAGTTTAAGCTCGAAGGTTTCATAGATACCGCTACCCAAGCGTAAGATGTAACGGCCAGCAGTTTCGTGAATGATGCACGCCAGCAGCAAGATGCAGCTGTTTAATATTTCATGGATATTAAAGGCCGACACCAATATTTAACGGTGAAATATGTTATCGACAATGGAGATCAAGAGAAAGATTATGTAACGGTAAAAAACGTTCAAGAGTATCGTGAGGCAAGTGCAAAATGTAACGGCCTACGATTCATGGATGTGAACAGTCGAACACAGAATGCAACGACTCTAACGGTCAAATATTCCATGGGCACTGCAAGCCTAGCGCAACATATAACGGTTGAGGGCCTGATGTATATTGCGGGGGGGGTGACCGACACAATCGCGAAGCCGACAACGATTGGCTTACCCCGACGCCTCCTTCCAGGTCGACCGTGGTGGGAAGATGTCCCGTAGCCGCCGTGCCGGTGAAAAGCTTTGGGTCGCATAGCCTCCGAACCACCTCGCCTTCCCGCTTGCTAAGCGCCCCGGCTCCAAACTTTTCGGGTTGAGGGGCACGTATAGCGAAAGAAGACAAGGTGCATGTGATAATAGGTACGGTCTTATCGCTGATGGCATTATTTCGGTTGTATACTTTGCCTTCTTCGACAACGTATCGTACAAGTTTCAGTCCGACCAGAACTCGAACGCCCTATAAAATTGCCGCTGGGTGGGACCTGTGTGACGCAAGAGGGTCTTGCACGCTGTATTGTTGCCGCCGGGTGAGACCTTGGTCATCCGGATCTTGCACATCATATCGTAACGGCAAATATATATTTATTTACCCGGGTATATATATTAGACTACATGTAGAGCAACCTCACGAGAGGGGCATGCCTTCGACGAATATTGTTGACGTGACTCGATAAGCATATATCTACAGTATATATATGCGCAAGTCCTACAGTAAAACAAATAAACTACACTGTTAATAGCAGATTTATACAGTAAGGCTAACCGTTAGCTCACTCTAGGAGTTCGACCTGTCAGTCAGGCGTTATAGGGTCAAAACCGGCAGCCCCTACCGTGGTGTGGATCAGCATATAACCGTATCATCTACTAAACATAGATCATTCTACCTAACCTAGTATATTTGGGTGGATGGGGTCATGATCTGTCACTTGTGACTACTACTTCTCAAGGTATTCACAATGTATCTCTGACAACAGCGGTTTAGCCGTCGGATTCCCCGAAGGATCATTCGCCTTGCCTTGCTCCCAACGTCCCCGTTCTCAGCAAGGCGAGGAAACGAACGCTTCACAGCTCCATCCACGCCGGTAAGGCCCTTGCCCCTCTTCGGCGCCCTGACGAGCCATGCCATGTAAGATGGCATGATACAGAGGGGGGGGGGCGTATGTTTACTCCTGCACTGCAGAGTGCCTGCTATGTGGTTATGTTATCTCATTTTGTCTCGTGTCATGTATCATGTATGTCTGAGCAACGCCTCGGTAGGGCTGGTGCCTTGTGTTTCGAGCTCGTCACACAAGGGATTCGACATATCACCGGAAACACGGCTTCGGAATAGCTCGTTCACGCAAGCCGATCAACATTTCTGTGCGCTATCAATGGCTCTAAAACAGACACCTGATACGCTATTATACTACTACTGTAGTAACTGTAGCAAACGTGTTATGCTGCGTAACCGGTATGCTAGTAGCTGCTCACTTGATGAGCTCAGCCGGTCAGAAAACATTCAGCCAAAACGTGCAACTCCTGTTTTATGTATACACTATGCAACCGTCTCCTTCTCTCTCCCTTCTGCTGTACTAATAGTTAACAGTCCTAATGCAGATACAGCCCGCGGCCACACATTGGGCTCTCCGCCCCCCTTCCCACCTATACATCTTATGCCTTCCATTTCGTACGCGAGAAGGCTTGATACCTTTCTTATCTCGTTGACTCGCGTGGAAGATGATTAGTATATATGATGTACCTGGCATTATGCATGGTGCTTGAGGGCTCACGTGTCTGAAACCGTTGCGCGCGATATTTATGGCCCAATATATTATGGGCCCTTTGAAACTGAAGAATTGCTTAACCCCACGACACTATAGTGCGGTACAGAGTGGTAGTGCGGGTACGCCTAAGGACCCGTGATGTGTTTATGGCGGCATACCTCAGCCGACTCTCGTGCATGCCACGGAAAAAGAGGAGGCGCTGTTGGGCACAATATTGTGTTGCTGCTGGGGATCTAAAAAGCAAGGAACCACTCCACGCCCCTACAGTGCAGGACAGTGCATGCAGCAGAAAGGAATAATTTAGGCCTAACAGGGTCCCTGAACAGAAAGTCACGGTCCCTGAACAGAAAGTCACTACAAAGGGGGTGGGGCACTTTTAGCCCCCTTAATTTTCTGCTCGGCATGCCTCTCATACTGAGGAACTCCTGTAGTCCGTACCACTATAGCGCAGTAGCGGCGATACGGTAGGCCTAACACGTTTTCGGCTGGCGGGGCTCCTGAAGTGAGAGTCAAGCCAGCGCAGCCGTGCGGTAGCGGCGGTACGGTTTCGCCTAGCATTTTCTGACTGGCAGGGCTGCTAGAGTAGTTTGAGGCCATGCTATGCGGGTAGGGGAGGATAATCTAGCCGCGGTATTTCCTCACTGGCGGTGCTCCATTCAACTGAGGACTATATACCGTGGCACTACGGTGCAGCCGGGAGGAGGGGGGGTACTCGATAGCAGAGATGTACTCGATATCATGCATGGTCGTAGTCGTATGACCATAGACCTTCGCATCCCTACAATGCGGGGACGGAGCACGTCGGGCTTTCACCGACTTCAAGCAGACATTGCTCACACCCAGTATGAAGCGCCGTGAGGTGTCCGGCGAGTCGCATGAAGGGTGAGCTGCCTCCTCCCTACTAAGAACCGGTGGTGAAGCAGGCGGACATTCTTACAAAATAGATGACAGCATCGAATAAAGTGATGTTTTTCGCAGATGTGGTCACTTCAAGAGACAGCAATAGGATATACTATGTTAGTCTGTCGTTGTTAAAAAGTAAGGGAATACTTTGAAGCCCAATATTTTCCGGCTGGTGGGGTTACCAAACTGAGAGGCATGCATGCCACCAAAGTGCGGTAGGGGCGATACTTATAGGCCGCATGATGCCTGATATATACTGCAGTGAGTGACAATGTCTGATTTCCCACTTCCCCTGTGCCATCGTAGCGGCGCTTGCAGCCAAACACGCTTTCTGGTTGTCGCCACTGTTGTGCAATTACCACCTGGCACCACGGTGCGGTGGAGGGGGGGGGGTACGAATAGGGCCAAAATTTTCTGACAGGTGGTACTTCTCACGAGGAAGCACTCGCCCAATAATACGATTTTTTTTGGCTTTCGACAATCAATACGACAGCCACCATGATGAGCTCCAACATTGATCACTCAGAAACACCCTCACAGAGAAGAAAGAAGCCAAATAAACGCGAATCAGGAAGCCTATCCCACTCTGTCTCTAAAATGGTTTATATTTTCATACCTGGTATTAACATTCAATCTAATCGGTACCCTTTTCATACTTACATCGAGTCTACAGTAGTCGGCACCCTTTTGTATCAACATTGAATCTAGTCGGTAACCTTTTCATAATAAGATATAATCTAATCTAATACCAGGTAAAATCTAATCTAATGGGTACTTCTTGTACGGACAGAGTGGTATGCACTGTTAGTACCACTATCTTCCTTCTGTATTATTACTACTTAGTTTGGTGGACTACCGGTAAAAGGGTCTTATAAGCAAACACCTACCCACAGTGCTCATAGTCTTATGGCACACACCCTCTGGGACGGTTGAACCTCGAGTGCGCCGGATGTACGTCACCAGCATCCCCAGCAACCAATGGGGTAACACGCCGTTTTTCACGAGGCTCGGCGTTAGAGGATCATCGTGTTTTCATTATTGTTATTTCTTTTGCCCTCCGATAATGTGCAGCATGATCTTCAACATTGATCACTCATAACTTTCCCGAAAGAAGAAAACCTCAGGAACCAAAGGAAACCCACGCACCAAGTCTGTCACCCTTCTGTGCCATCATGTATTATTACTACTATTACTACTATTACTACTACTAATAGTACGCAAAAGTACTCCTCCTGTACTGTTCATACTATTGTAGTTGCATACCTCACACAAGAAACAGTATCAAGATTCTGACAAAAAAAATGAAAGCAGCACTAGGGTTAATAGTAGTATCAATACAGTGCGGTCCTACCGTGGTTGATGTATCAAACCACAAATTCTACACACATCATATACAGCATGCAATCACAAAATGAAACATTACCAGCTACGACGTAACGATATCCCGACGATAGGGCATGCCTTCCTGGGTAGTTCCTCGGTGCTGTCAGTGCCCTTAAAGAGCCTTTGAAAAGCCCTTGAGAAGCCCCGTTAGTCAGGGCCCTCAAAGAGCCCATAAACGACCTCTAAATGAACCCCGTCAGTCATTTCAGTGACACGTTTGGACCAAATGTACCACAGCACGTACCCTTGTCGCCTCCCGGCTTGAGGAATTGCTTACGGAGAGTGTGACTCACCTCACGATGTATACCGGAGGCTCGTTGGCTCTACTGTTCCGAAGGTGGAAGCCTGAACATGCCGGATAAGGCTGTGCGCCTTTAGCGGGAACCCTTACCCTCGACTGACGAACATTATCTATGCCGCGGCCCCTGTTGCCATCCATTTCTAGCTGCTGTCGTCCCACCTGCTTCAGGTGGAGTGGGAGAATACCGGGCCAGAAAATATCAGGGCTTTTCGCGGGTCAGGTCAAACCTCACGGGTCGGGGGGGGGGGGGGGGGGGGGGGAGGGGG
>JBBMHQ010086230.1:0-11118 GCA_037834295.1 Postelsia palmaeformis | reverse complement strand
CATATACCTATATCCCCGAGCCGTGTGCCGTACACGTTTTTGTTGTTGTTGGTGTCCTTTTTTTTTCTTCCGTGCCATCTTTCGACGATTTCCGTCCTTCTTTTCTCATACCCCCCCTCCCAGATCAGGGGTCACATAGCAGACGCCCCCCATTCATTGAAGCTGCTGTCATCCGTATGCTAGGGAATTAGCCTTTAAAAAAAAGGTTATTGGTAGGAGGCCGCTCACCCTTCATCAGGCTCGCCCAACACCTCACGGCGCTTCGCGCTTGATGCAAGCAATGTCTGCCTGGTCGGTGAAGTAGCCCGTCCCGGCATGGTAGGGATGCGAGGGTCTGTCTATGGACATACGACTACGGCCATGCATGATAATGCGTACCGCCCGATGAAAGTCCGACGTGCTCCGTCCCGGCATTGTAGAGATGCGAGGGTCTATGGTCACACGACTACGGCCATACATGAGATCGAATACATACATCTCTTCTATCGAGTCCCCCCCCCTCCAGGTACGGTACGTGTCTTACGTTATTTTCGCTGGGGAGTTCATCACTTTTTTTCTTTCGCCCGTCTCGACAACGTGGTTGACATAGAGTGTATGCCCCACCTGTAACACTTCATGTCGATGAAATCGCTTGTGTGCTGGTGTGAGTGTCTTGGTCTCTCCTGTACAGGGCACATACTATCACTATAAAGGGACCACTTCTGTACATAAAAGTGACTCAAAACCATACACACCTCGGAAAAACCCTGATCTACCCACTAAGAGATGCCGTGCAGAATCTGCCTTACAGGGCAAATCCAACCCGGAAATATACAGCTCCCACCCGGCGAAGTAAACCCCACCCTACATGATTGCGAACAGATATGTCCCGCAAGATCTAGATCATCGATGCTCTGTAGATGATCTGTTGATGATCCGTCCAAGGTGCAAAATACTTGAAAACCCTATACCCCTCACCATAACGCCGACCACCTGGGGAAACCCTGTGGAATGAGCTGTAACGAGAATTTTGTGCGCCACTACTGCCGTACGTATCGATTCCCTAGTGAGAGACCCTCTCAAGATTCCAGAGCGGAAAATCGACAATACAAAATGGGCGGTGACAGCAACGACGACAGCGCGATTACATCAAGGGGGGGGGGGGGGGACGATGCGATGGTTGATGCCCGAGTCACAATGGTTGATACAAGGAGTCGGGCGGCACGGGCGCAACATTATCCTCTACTGATACACAGCACTGCTGAGGTGCTCACGCTGCTCGTAGATGGTTTTGGTCGTTATCAACAATTGCCTTGGCCGTTATCAACCATTGTTTTGGTCGTTATCAACCATTTTCTCGGTCGTTATCTTCAACACCCACAGGGAGGTGATGAGGAAACCCTTTCTCAAGACCCGGGCCAACCGTCGAACCACGAAGTTCGAGTCGGGATCTCCGCTTGGTGTTTACAAAAGACTTCGAAGTATAAATCCCGGAATACTTCCAGAATAACATGAACATAAACATCTAGGAGGGAGCAGTGAACTCTATCGAGTCGGGTAGTCTGTTTGGTTGAATCCCAGAAACAAACACAGGAATATTTCCAAGAAGTGTCAGATAAATTTTCCGGAATGTTCCCAGAATTTCAAACCATACGGAGTGTACAAAGTTGTAACAGGCAGTAGAATCTTTTGAGTCGGGTTCTCCGCTTGGTAGGACTTCAATAAACAGTTCCAGCTATATTCCCAGAAATGTACTACTACACTCAATACAAAAAACTAGAAACCATATACCAAGCGATGCAAATTCATGTCGCACCAGCGAAGCAGCAGCAGAGATGGAGGTTGGGATTGAATTGCCTTCGAACACAATGCAATATTTTCTTGATTGACATGGACGTTTCGGCGGCCGATCTCTCAACCTAGAATCGTAAGTGAAGATTTAGTCACTTCAATTTTCAATCTCGATCATTTGCGCCCCCCGCTAAAGTAACAAAATAACGCCTTGCCCTAGCAATTGAAGACCCTTATGTAACGCGCCACCGTACCCCCATGCATTACCTACACGTTAATGGCACAACAACACAGCCACTGGAACTGGGTTAGACAGGCCAAGACAGAGGTCATTTGACGGCCTACCTAGTTTTAACGTTTGGCCCGTCAGCACCGCCTCAGACTTACAGTAGTATGGTAGTGTTAGTGTGGGGAGCGGCCTGACGGGCCATCAAGGGCAAAAAGCCCAAGAGTGCCTGTCACGCGTGCCGTCATTCAACAGCAGCAACGCCACGATCTTATATTTGGGGTACGAGTATTACTTGAAATTGGTGTTGGAAAGTGTGTCTAGTAGTAAAAGAGTAAATAAGGATTGTCATGAGAGGCTTGGTCATAGTATCACAGTGCTGCAGCACACCTTTCCATGACATGTTGCGCATGCATACGGCGACTCGTGCACACTACTCGAGTACCCCAGACGTTGCTGAATTGTTGCATTCTGAGCATCCAGCAGCATACCCGTCCGAAAATACAGGAGCTACGTATGTACAGGCATGAAATATAAAAAAAAACGCTCGAAACTTGGCGAGAATCACTTAGAAACTCAGTCAGCGCTGAACGAGCAGCTCAGTGGCTCAACCTAGATATTTCGAACGATGGGCGCTCAGTATCAGGGACGGCGATTATCCTGGCGGGTGCGGTCGTCAATTTTTGGGCAGGTAGCACGCAGATGTAGGGTGAGGGTTACGTTGTCGACAGCGAAAGCAGGGCATGGCGTCTGGCGGGACTGAATCGCGAACTTTTTTCCTCGCGAAATAAAGAATAAACCGCTGCGCTGTGCTGTGAGGGCACCTCTCGGCACGGATCGAGAGATCGAGGTTTGGCCTGTTTTAGTCGAGATCGCCGAAAGCATCAACATTTATGCGTTTGATCGGGCAATCATTGTCAAAGAATCGGTGGGCACTGTTTCCGGGGGGCAATCAACCTTCATTCCTGTACCGCAGCGTTTTTCACGACTTGGCCTAGCTTCGCAAAATATTATTCATACGCCACAGGAACTCTCGACTACGTATTCAGATTTTGTCCCCTCCGACAAGGGGTATGCATGCCCTGCATGACGCCATCTAAAACTACAAAACCCGCAGTACCATGGCAGGCGCCATATACCGAAGTATAACACACAAGCTTGAAAAAATGAACTTCGACGGACTCCTCGATCTTACAGCTCATGTTTTTACATTAGAAATAAATAAATTAATACGCGTTCTTCGGGAACTTTCACCTGCGGTCTTTTACTATTTTGTTTTGGTGTATGATCTTCACTTTTTTTCTTATAGCTCCTACAGCAAACCGTGGTGACAGCTGTTTGCCCTCTCCCCCCCCTGGTACGTGCCTTCGTTTGTATCGCGTTGTCGGTTTTCATCGAAGGTTGCTAACTCGCGGTCTCGCGCTTTCCACCAATCAAACCTTGTAAAATAATAGCTCCTACGAGTACGTATTTTTACATGTGCACTCGGTGAGAACTGAACCCGCGAAACTGATTTTGGTAAGCACAAGGACCACTCACGACGCCAAGTCACCGGCGAGCTGGTTATACAAGGTTACGAAATAAGTACCAGGTATATTATACCAGGTAGGGTTTAAATAGAGTCGAGCACATTTCCACCATTTGAACGGAGCTGGGCCAAGGTCAAGCATGTTCTTGCTTCAACCATTTTAACGAAGCTCTACGCCAACGTTCTAGAGGTACATTGATACTCTATAAGACGATTGTCCGCGAGCGCGACACGATACCCTCACAGTCTGCCCATCAATCTTGACGTCCAGCCCAGCCATGGGCACGGGGTCTCCTGCCGCCGACCCTTCCCCCCCACTTGCTGTGCTGGCCGCCCCCCCGCCCCCCCCGTCCTCCCCTCCCGCGCTGTCGTACTCCGCATCGTCCTGGGACCCGGCAGACCCTTGCTGGTGGGGCGAATTCCGCCAGGCTTCCTTCTTGAGGAACTCCCTGTACTTGTCCTTCAGCCGAAGGTTGAAAAAGTCCAAAAACTCGTCCTGCGAGAATAATATGACATGGCACCGGACGGACAGATGCCACATGCCAAAGAGATGATACACGGTAAATATACACCATCCGAACAACCGTCCATATATTACGATTACACATGACGCGCACACCAGAACACATCCATAGAAAAATCATCAGCCACCGTGTATGTATACCGGTTGGGGTTTCGTCATTAGATGCATGAAGTACGTACGTAAGTGGACAGCAAGCAGCACTCAAGAGATCAAGACATCCGTACCATGTTTTTTTTGGCGCACGAGGTTTTGCACGTAAGCACTCGCTCGCGCTGGCGGATTTTTGGAATAAGGCATGCCGTCAATTGCATGCACCGAAAGAGGATATAAAACAAGAAACAAGAAATAACGGAGACTTTTGCGCGGAAGGCGCGGCGTCAGGCACTGTATCGCGTCTTCGAATTTCACCCACCCAAAAAAGTAAGGTATGCCTTATCGAGGCATTGCCTCATGCGGCATGCCCTGCATTTCAGGCTGCCGTGAAAATAAGCAGCTCCCTTCGTTCCTACTAAATCCTTTACCGATACGTCGCTTGCTGAAACGAACCGCTTGGAAAATGGCTTGCTTTTCAAAATAATGCGCTTGCGGGTAAAATCCTTGCTCAAAATAAATCGCTCGCGATACATTAAATTTGCTTGCGAGGACAATTAATCGCTTGAAAAGAAGGAAACGCTTGCTAAAAATAAACCCCTTGCGGAAATGAACTAACCGTTTGTTCGCTCAAAATAATGACTACAGCAACGCAAAACAGCAATAGCCGTTTGCTTGTTGTCCATAAATGAGTCACCTTGGACCGGTGGGCGTGGAGGCGGTACTTTTGAAGGCGGCTCTTGATGTGCTCCGTCGTCAATCTCTCGGCTTTCGGCGGCATGAGCTTCATCAGCACCTATCGAATCGTCGCCGAAGCGGGGACGATCGCGGTTAGGAGAAGGACCGGGGGGGGGGTGTACTCGATATCATGCATGGAGCACGTCGAGTTTTCACCGACCAGGCAGACATTACTTGCGCCGAGCGCAGCGTGAGGTGTTAAGGGGGTGGGGAGAGAGTGTGCGGGAGGCGGGGAGGGATGGAACGACAGCGGGAATGGGGAGAGAGGAACGAGAGGAACGAGCGGAACGGGTGGAAGGATGGGGTGGGAGCGAGGGAGCGAGGGAGAGCGAGCGTTTGCGGTCGGCTCCGATCTACGACGTTCGACACACGTAAGTACTACGAGTACATCCGATAGAGCGAGGGACCGCTTGTGCATCATTATATCAATAGCTTTAACACCAACACGGCCGTCGCCTTTGAGGGCAGACATGTACATGTATCACATATGCAGTACATCAGGGAAATACAGGAGTACCACTCTGAAAATACAGGGAACTTCCTTGCACTAATACGAAGTAGGCATACAAATAGTACAAGACGGTCTTGACATCTCTGCCGAGAGGTTGGTCCTCGTACAGCGCCGGGTGCAGCACACCTATACTGCAGTATAACGTACCCGGTACGGTATACCCAAAAAACGAGCACCAAGAAGCCCAAGTTACTGCTCACAGGAAATCGAGGAGCTCGGGGTTCGTCTGCTGGAGTTGGTGTAGAGCCCGTTCCTTCCCGAATAGAAGGGTTTCACCAGTACGTTAGACTAGCGTGGACCGGCTTTCTTGCTTCATATGATCGTATTCAATTCGGTCTCTTGTCTTGTACCTGTACCTGGTAGTCTATTTTACCTTCGCGGTTCGAACGGCAGCTGCCCCGGTTAGGGAGGCCACGTACAGAAAGCCCACGGCCCCATCTCACCAATAGATAGTGCACAGTTGCATACAAAAACCTGAATACTACTAGAACTCCAAATGTGTAGCCCCCACAATGGGAGTGGTGCAGCCCTTAAGGCCTCAAGGGGTAATGGTACAGACTTTAACAGATACCCTGGTTGCTACCTGTTACCGTACACCACCTTGGCCAAAAAAAAGAGCAATATCTATAACCTGGTATTAACATCAAACAGAGCTTATATTGACGGTCAGAGTGGTATACCGTGGTATAACTACCGGGTGATGAGACAATACACCCCCTCGGAACTTTTTCCTGAAGCTGATTTTTCTCTCGACAACAACGGAGAAAATGAAAAAAACGCCTAGCGATGCTTCCATGGAAAACCCTCCTCACCGATGGTTTCCGCTATGTATGTGCAGGAGCGGTCTGCACATAAGTTTGTACAGGACTCGTGCTCGAGGTCGGCAGGGGCAGTCACGGGGCTGCACCGCGTGTTTTGGTGGCGTCTTTCCCGGAAAAACGCCGGGGGGCCGTAAGACCCGCCTTGACCAATAAGACCCGCCATCCTGCACAAAGTTTTGTGCAGGCCGCATGCACAAGATCGAGTTCCACGAGATATTTCCAAACCACCATTCCGGTTGTGTGTGCGCCCCCAACGTGTGTTCTCGAAAAATCGTTCCAGAAGAGACCATATATTCGAGAAAATGGTTGAGACACCCTGTGTGCAAGACAAACACGCCTAACCCCAACCCGAAGCAAAGCCAATCAGATCAAGCCTACCCCTGACCCCTGAGCTAATCAGACCAAACGTCGGAGAAGCGGAAAGCTCCTCCGCCAGAAAGTGTTTTACACGGCACATCAGTGTAGTACTCCAAGGCAATAACTCTTTCGGGGCTTCAACGAGGAAAAATAAAATCGAGATTGCTTCATGATTTTCGGACATCAGAAGCAGCAAGGGCTGCCGGATTGCAAGCAGGGGGGGGGGGCTTCTACTCGAACTACAAATGCATGGAGGTCTCCGAAACGCGCGCAGAATGACACTGCCAGGTACTAGTAGTTGCATCTATCTATCTATCTATCTATCTATCTATCTGTGATGAGATGCAGATGATCTATTACGTGGGACCTAGAGTAAATAGGACCAACTATTGTCAGTAAATATAGCGGATTTATAGCTTTTTTTCTATACCGTAGGTCCAATATAATGTGGTCCCGAAATAGATGATCTACATCATCTGCATCGTGATGTGGTGTGTCCGCTGTGTTGAAGTTTGTGTCACTTGCCAGGGAGGGCTATTAAGACGACACTCGTGCAGCAAGGCACTCTTGCAGTCGTATGGGATCTACAGTATATAGTATACGCAGGTGATATACGTAGATGATCTATCTGATCTATCTGATCTGTCTGATCTATCTGATCTGTCTGATCTATCTGATTTTTTTATCTGTCTTGATCTATCCGATCTATCTGATCTATCTGATTTGTCTGATCTGTCTGATCTATCTGATCTATCTGATCTATCTGTATGTAGATCATTTGCCAGATGCGTGGACGTTCCTGTGGCCATGCAAGTTGGAGGTGTCCGACAAGCGCGCGAGCATGATACCCTGAACAGCCGCGTGGAGTCTACCACTACTACTGTAGATCATATATAGACTGTGATGTATCTCATGGTGTCGAACCCTCTGTGACGATGCAAGGAGGTCTCTCGACACGCACGCAGCGTTATACCAGGTACCTGGTATTATTTATTGGTGGTGAAGTGATAATTGGGCCATGTATAATACTGTAGCTCGTGATCTCTCCGATTTGTCGAGAGCTTCCTCTCACCTTCGGCGACGAGTGCTTCAACCCAAGCTCGAAGATGGCCGCGGCAAACGAACCCGTCGCTCTCTCAGACAGGTTCTTGGCCTGCGCGCGTGCGAACCGAACAGAAACAGCGCGACAGAGGCGGAAGCATGGGAGCACGAAATCGAAATCGATTCACCCCTTGAGAAGAGCACCCACATGTGCGGGCCCAAACTCACGTGGATTCGATGATTCGATGTTTTGAAATTGGCGCAGGAGGCACCCACCCTTTCGCAAATAAGAAATTCCGCCTAGGTCAGCCATCCTGTTTCTTACTGGTATTGCAGTAGGTCTCCTGCACTGTCTGTCTGTCACGCTACTGATAAACTATTGATAGTCCTACGGTATACTATTAATACTGCAGTACAGCAGTACTCGCACTCGTCAGCAGTTTTGTGTACAGTAGTCAAACCGCGGGGGTCTCCTATGATATGAGGCATATTTTCTCACCATGAGTTCCTCGGTCCACTCGAAGTACGACGAAGGGTAGAAGGAGTTCCGCTCCACGTGCTTCGTCTTCCGCCTTCTCTTCGCGGCTCCGTCCAATCCCAACCCCCTCTCCAGCTCCTCCGTAGCAGCGGTCATCTCCCGCTTCAGCTCGGCCCTCGTGCTTCGGAGACTGGTCGACCCCCCCCCTAGCGGTCTTCCCGCCATGAGGGCGTTCAGGGTTTCCTGCTCAAACAAGGCGTCTTTCCGAAGTTCATCTCTGTTGCTGTCGCTGTTGCCGTTGATGCTGTTGTTTTTGTTGATGTTGTTCATAGAAAAACTCCGCCCGGCAGGTCCTCGCGGAGAAAAAGCAAGAGAAGCAGAGTTCGACCCTGCTGCAGCAGTAGCAGCAGCAGCAGCAGCAGCAGCAGCAGAAGTAGCAGTAGCAGCAGTAGCAGCAGCAGCAGAAGTAGCAGTAGCAGCAGCAGCAGCAGCAGCAGTAGCAGTAGCAGCAGCAGCAGTAGTAGCAAGCGAAGACATCGGCGGGGGCTCTCCCCCGCTAGCGCTGCCAGACCACGACCGGCCGCTATGCTCGACTTTCAGATGACTTGTAAAACTGCCCACCACAGCAGATGCTGCATCTCCGTAAGTCGTCACCTCGCCTGCCGCTCGTTGGAGTGAATTATTCATTCCCGGCGTATCAACTTCTGCTGTTGTTGCTGCCGTCGCCGCCACCACCGTCGCCGCTGGTGCTGCAGCTGCTACTTCTGCTGGTGGTGTTGGTAATGGTGTTGGTGGTGCTACTGGTGGTGCTACTGTTACTGTTGCTGCTGCTGCTGTTGTTGCTGCTGCTTCTGCCGCTGCTGCTGCTGCTGCTGCTGCTGCTGCTGGAGTTGATATCTCGAGCGTGCTTCCTCTGCCCTGGTCGAGGCCCAACCCGACAGCAGTCGGGCCCGTGCTCTGGTGCGCGAGCTTTGTGTACACATCACGCAGCTCCTGCAGGCGTCGACCGTCCATGGAAGCTTCAGGTCCTAGTCGTGGGTGTACCTTCCTGCGATGGAAGAAACGACAACACCTGGACTCGACCTACTGCTGCTGTACTGCTGTACGTGAGCAACCGGGTCTGTGAGGCGACCTCACTCTCTCGCCCACGATATATAAGAGTCGTTTCCAACGCCTGCTACCTCGGTTTCCTATCTGTAGACGCCTCGGCTGCAGCTGGCTAGGCCCCAATCCAGCAGGCGCAGCAGCAAGGTCTTGCTGTATCGGGAACCCCCCGAGCGTGGGGTGCAGCCAACTGCAGGTGCAACACCAGCTCACAGCGGAGAGACGAGCAGGCGGAGGGTAGTAATTTGATAATTTGCAGCGGGTTTCGACAGCAGACAGGAGGCGGACCTTTATTTTCATTTTTTGTTTGGTTCTTGCTCGTCGGACGTATGATGTACGATTTGTACGTGCGAACGTACTATTAAATACGAGTATAACACAGCTAACAACATGATATTCGTGAAACGAAGAACAAACTACAAGGCAATATCGTGATTTTGGAGCCGATGATAGACATTTCAAACATTACACTTTAAATGTACTTTATCGACGTCGACGTTCGATCTTCATGAACTTTTCATTAATATCAGATCTGAATTTTTAAACAAAACAACGGCTAAAGAGTTGCTATGGGCATTTTCGTGTGTCGGCGCCGACTACTTTTTTTGAGACTATGGGTGGTTTTTATCGAGCAAATAAAAAATGAAAATAAAAAATGATAACAACGAACAGCCTTTTGTTTTCAGATAAAAAACGCAGTTGGTTCCGAACGGCAGCCAACTTTATCTGAAAACAAAAAGCGAAAATAGGAGTAAAAGCGCGGCCCAACCTCGAACGCATCACCAACAACCCAAGGCGACAGTCCAGCGCTATCTTAGAGAGTACGCGAGCAGTCTAGTCGTGTTGTCTGGCCCATGCACTGTCCCTCTTGGCCATGATATCCCATAATCAGATAAAATTAAACCCTCTGGCAATTATATAAAACGAAAAGCAAAAACTGAGTTTTCGGGATCTCTAAATAAAGCTATTTTTGCTGTTTGACCAATGAGGCTCGAATGCTCTTGAGTTCTGCTTTTCGTTTTTATTTTCAGTTTTTATTTTCAGTTTTATTTGCTCGATAAGAACCACCCTAAACGACTTGTCTCCCCGATTTTCGACCCGTTTTTTTTCTGATGGCTGCACGATGACCGCGATCACTTGTGATCAGGAAGGAAATATTTGAACAAAAGCAATCGTTCCAAAATGATGAAAAACTGCTAAGAATATCGGCTTATTCTTCGTCAAAAGGTTTGTTCTTCGTTTCACGAATGAAAATCGTGTTTGCTGCGATTCTCGAAGCAATGAATGAGTGAGGTGGTTGCCTCGACAACGGGGAGGGGGGGTCGAATTCCGAGCGATGGACCTACCTATTATTAATATACCAGGTATACCAGGTACGAAGTATACGTATAATACTATGTATAATAAGCGTATCACGGAAAAACGGTCGACGAGATTTCGGCAACAACAATGTGATCGATCATGTTTTTTTCTTAATTTTCCCCCAGGGCGGACCGGGGGTGGGTGTGATGTAACCTGGTGTGAAGGTGTTACACACTGAGCTGTAGAGGGGTAAGAGATCGATCGATTACCCAGCCCACGGTAATCCTTACAATACTCTCCCCCCCTCTGAACGGCGGGATCTTTGAGGCGTCCGAACCGTATACATATATATATATATATATATATATTATACGTCTGCACGCTAAACTACCCGCTTCGTTTCAGTACCTGGGGAACCAGGGAGACGTGCTTTTAGGGACGCGCAAGCAATCGTTTCTATAAAGAAACGTTCGAAGTAACTTAAGCAGTTGGGGTTCGAACCCGTGACCCTGACGACGTCAAATGTGAGGAGGGTGTTACCCACTAAACTTTTTTTTTTTTTTTTTTTTTTATTCATCCCATTTATTATCTTCGCCCTTCTTCTCTCTCTCCCTCTTCAGTCGTAACTC
>JBBMHQ010086219.1:0-11121 GCA_037834295.1 Postelsia palmaeformis | reverse complement strand
ATGATGTATTATGTCAAACCCAGAACGGCCAAAAACCACTTTTTTCGCCCCAAAAAACACAAATTAGCAACCCTAACTGTGCTTGCTGGGTACTGGTGTATATCTTTTGGCACCAAACTCGCCCCTCTCGTATCCGGGAAAGGTTCACCTGCCCAGGAATCTGCCGCCAACACCTACGCCTGCACCACCACCACTTCCGCCGCCGCCGCCGCTTCACCACCACCACCGCGATCGCCATCATCACTACCACTACAACTACCACCGCCACCATGATAGTCAATACCGTGTTGGACTCCCCTTGGTCGCTTATTCATCTCGTATTCTGTATGCTAAACGTTATTTTCAGCCGTCAAGAGACATCATTCTACATCTTGCTGTAGTAGCAGTTCAAGCACAAGCGAACCGAGATTTGCTACTAACAGTGTGTACGGTGGCCTACTGTAGTTTGAAGGGATAGGGGTTAGGGCATCATGCCTTCTTGGTTACCTGGTACTAGCGTCATTAGTTGAGTGAAGCCGGAAATGAGCGCCATCTGACCGGAAATTTCCCCAACAGAGGCGTGTTTGTTTCATTGCGGTGCCTTCCACCAGCGCTCACACAATTGACCACAGCAGGGCACGCCCTATCAATTGGCGACAGTACAGCATGCCTTGCTACGTTACTATAGTACAACATATCCTCCAGGGCGAGTTCCTGGGGACAGCTGGTTTTGCCGTTGTTGGTCAACAATTCCACCTTCCCGTCCACACCCCTGTGTTCGTCCGTACCCTTATGTGATGCGCGGCCGTGGTTTTTAAAGATGGAACACCTGTTCGCGTTCAGCCATCGCACCGTAGCTGCTGGCTCGCCGGATCCGGGATGGCACATCTATGATCCTCTCAAGGAGTTCGATAGAATGGGCGCGCTCAAGTCGAGGCGGAATGGTGCCAGCCCTTGGAGGTGAGGGTGAGGGAAACGGTGACGGTAACAGTAACGGTAACGGTAACAGTAACGGTAACGGTAACGGCAACGGTAACGGCAACGGCAAGGGAAAATATTAGGGTAACGGCAACGGTAAAGACAACGATAAGGGCAACGTTAACGGTAGCGGTAACGATAACGGCAACTAACGGTAGCGGTAACTAGCGGTAAAAATGGGGAAGGGTAACGGTAACGATGAGGGCAAAGGTAACTGTAACGGTATTGGGGAGAGTACCGGTAACGGCAAAGGGTAATGGGGAGGGCGGGGGCAACGGCAATGGGGACGGTACTGGCAAGGGGGAGGTTGGGGGTGGAAGTTTGTGATCGTTGCTTCGCGCCTCTTCCGTGGCAAACAACGAAGCTAACTAACTAACTAACTAACTAACTAACTAACCAACTAACTAACTAACTAACCCGGTGTCGGGTATTACGTGGGCATGCCAACTTTGGTTGCTGTCAATAGAGGGAATGCCGCCGTGTCACCGTCTCATGTTGTTGGTCTCACACATCAAAACCATTAACTCGTCGCCATCAACTGGTCCGTGCTCACAAGAACGACGGGCTCCAATAATTCTGCAAGGGAAGGCGAAAAAAAAATGAGGGAAAGTAAAATTCTATTAAACAAGCTGTTGTCGTGACCACTCTTAACGACACCCCCGTCCTTTCCCCGCATGTACATCCGTTTGGTGCATATTTTGTTACCCTACAGGGCGACCGACTTGAACTTCAACTACGAGCTGTGCGCGTCGTACCCGTCCGTTCTAGTGGTGCCCGCCTCCGTCACCGACGTCGAGATTGAAGCCGTGGCGCAGTTCCGATCGGAGCAGCGCGTGCCCGTCCTGTGCTGGGGCAGAAGGGCTGACTCTGCTTCCATATGGAGGTCCAGCCAACCCAAGGTGACATTTTTTGGTGGCATGCTTTTAATCCTTGTACTACTACTATTCAAAGTAGTGCACATATGCTCATATTATCTCACAACTATTCCAAGTAGGTTGTCCCCAAAAAGCTGGGTGCGGTTCTAAAAGGCTTAAAACGCTGACCCTGTTCGCTGCCATTGTTGTGGAGAACTACGTAAACTAATTCCAAGTAATTTGTCCCCAAAATCGCGGGTGTAGTTGTTTCACCACTGCTAAAAATATCCCACACCAGTTCGAAGGACGTGGGTGTACACCAGTCTTTTGCAAAATCATCGCACACTAATTCCAACTTATTCCCCCCAAACACGGGTGCAGTTCGTTTACCGCTGCAACCATTATCACACACTTATTCCAGGTAGTTTGCACTCGAAAACGTGCTTGCGGTTGAAAAAAGTTAACCAAGTAATACGTCCTCGAAAATATGGGTAGTAGTTGTTTGCCACTCCAACAAGGATCGCTGATGCGTTGTAAGTACGCGTATAGATTGCGCCCAAGAACATCGGTACGATTCCCAAAAGGTTGGAGTCATTTTGCCACTGCAAATGATCCCACACCATCTCTAGGTAATTTGTCCCCATAAACATGGGTTTCGATCGAAAATGTCTTGTGTTTCAGCGTGTGCTGTCTGCTGTCTGTCTGTTGTCGTCTTTCGTGCGAAATTGCGTTCGACGTTATCCATTCGTGCACGGTGAAGATGCTGCTGTTCAGGCATGGGAAGGGGTTTGTTTTTACATGTTGCCGCGCATGCCCTGCATGTACCATGCGTCACGGTGACGGTATTATAGTAATGGTGTCACTCGATTCGGTCTGACCGTGGCTGTCACTGTTGTTCACTGTAGGATGTCTAGTCGTGTCGAAGTCATGTACTGTGCCAGGTACGGTATCCTCTTCATGGACCTACTATTGATATTTTACGGGGGGGCATATTGAATAGGACCTACGGTACACACACACAAGGTACCGTAGGTCCTATTTAAGATGGTCCCCCGTATCAGTACCTGTTCCCCCCTCCCGGAATTATGTCATTTTTTCAGGAGGGGGGGGAGGGAGGGAGGAGGGGGGTAGAAGGAAAGAGGGGGCATCCGTTTTATCGGCCATTGATGTTCTTTCCCCTTGGTAATATCCTTCTTTATCGAGAGGGGATAACTTCCTGTACAATATACCATATGACATCCTCACATGATGGATCTATTTATTACTCGCCGGCGTCCCGAGCGTGAAATGTGCGACTCCTCCCTCCCTGCATCGTGTGAAACAGCAACCTAACAGCAACCTAGCAGCAACTCAACGTTTACCTAGCAACAACCCAACAGCAAGCGCTCACAGCAAGCGCTAACTAACAGCAAGCGCTAACTAACAGCAAGCTAACAGCACTTCAACGAAAACCTAACATTACTTCACAGCAACCCAACAGTAACCTATGTAACAAAAATCCAAGAGCAAGCGCTAGCAGGAAGCTCTAACAGCAGCCTAACAGCAAGCTAACATTCACCTAACAGCGACCTGGCAGCAAGCGCTAACATCAACCTAACAGCCAGCGCCAGCAGCAAGTGCTGACATCAACCTAACCGCAAGCGCTAGCAGCAAGCGCTAACAGCAAGCGCTAACAGCAAGCCTACACTTACCCTCCCCTCGCCCTGTGGGCGTTTGCCTTGCTCTCCTCGTTCACCCCCCCTCCGGTGCGCTTGTCCTGAACGCTCGCCGAAATAGATCGGCATCTCTCGTGCAGCGTGCGCTGAGGACGAGCTTATGCTGACGAGGATCGCGGCTTCATCGCCGTCTCGCATCTTGCCCATCGTCGACTGTCGACCACGTTCCAATGCGACGGCAAACTTTGCCGCGGGTGGGCCATTGTTGTGTGATTAGTATCGGGCATTCCTTGAAGCCTTATATCATATTGCGGTTGATGTTATCATATTGCGGTCGTCGTTATCACATTGTCGATGATGCTACCACAGTCGTGTCCTCGTCGCTGCTCGCTGGCGTTGTTTTGTCTTTCTGTTGGCGGATCAGGCTATGGCTACGAGAGCTACCCGGATTGTCCGTTGGAGTTCTCTGGTATCGGCAACATTCACGTGAGCCATGACCGAAAATAATAAGTGCATCTATATATACATACGAAGTGCGTACGTATGTACGGTACGAGCTTGGCGATGAATACATATATTGACATAAATCGGGCGGCTTCAACAATTACCCAGTGCATAGAGCCTGGCTGGCTAATCCTAGGAGTGTGGAAGTGTGGAGAGGGGCGGGGGTTTACTGATGTCATAGGAGTACATGGCCGTAGTCGGGTGAGGGGGAGGGACTGAGAGGGGCTGGGGAGAATCGAGGGGCACTGAGGGGGCGGGGTGTACTCCATATCATGCGTGGCCGTAGTCGTATGAGCATAGACCCTCCTACTATAGCATCCCTACAATACCGGCACGGAGCACGTCGGGTTTTCACCGACCAGGCAGACATTGCTTCCACCAAGCATTCATTTGTACTCGTTGTCATGCATGACCATGCAGTAGACCCTCGCATCCCTACAGCGCCGAGACGAAACACGTCGGTTTGTCACCGACTAGGCAGACATTGCTTGCACCAAGCGCGAAGTGAAGTGAGGTGTTGGGCGAGTCGCATGATGGGTGAGCTGCATCCTAAACATAACCGCTTTTGAGGCGGGTTTTCTTGCATATAGGTGACAGTATCAATTAGTTAATTTATTTTCTGGTGTGGCCACTTCCAGAGATAGCAATGGGTCTACTATGTAACTGCTTCGTGGGCGCCTTCTCATATACACACTACGTGATACCATCATCCCCCTTGCGCGGAGTTAAGGTTCTTCTCGTTAAAAAATAATCTAGCTCGACTGCCAGCCGTGGTGACTGACCGCCAACAAAACAATAGCGATACCCTGGTTGTCTAGCTCACACAGTGAGAGGCGTGTTTGACAGCGTCGTCGCCAACCGACGCCAATCCAACCTATATATTATATAGGGAGGGGGGGGGGTAGCTGATACGTACCGTACAATTTTTTGACGAAACACGTTGTTTTTATGGGGTTCAGCTTTTCGCAGAATTACCAAGTGTTGTGGTGGTTCTTATTTTCACCTTGACGCGAACCACAGCGATATACTATGCTTATACTCTGTATGACCTTGTAGCTGTTGCAGGAAGCAGTTCATCGTAGTTGGTAGCTAAGTGCATAGTGGGGGAGGAGTATAGTGTATACCAGGTATGCATCGCATGCATGCTTGAAGTAGCACAGCAGTGTGTATTGTTCATTTTTCCGGCCCAAGTTGAGAAAAAATCCACCCAGCGATCTTCTGGACAAAGAGTATCTACGTGTGTAGTGGATGGGCATGTTGAAAGTTCATGTTAATGTTAAATCATAGTGGATTCGGACACCCGTCCTAGAATTAGTTGGCGTTATCTTTAGCCTCTGCAACAATATTGCCATATTTTATTATCAGCAAGGGCCAACAGTAACCCAGCGCAAACGTCTCGCACTTGCTCCCTGTACTTGAGCAATACCTCGACATACTGCAATAGCAGTCCCGGGCCGATTGCCGGACGACACGATGCTTCACCGCTCTCAATGCCCACGTACGTCTGGCATATTTTTCTGTCATCGCCGACGAAGTGCGGCCGGAATGGCTAAGGACCAGCCCGCGAACAGGTAGCGACCGGCGAGGAATGCTAACGACCAGAAATACCCGGCTTCTATTAATAGTTGCGTTTATATGTGCCATCTTTTCGGAGTCGATGACCTGATGCTGTATGCTGCACCGTTACTAAACGCTACCGGCATCTGTGGCATTATCCTTGCGGGTGTGTCTGTACTGTGCACGCCAGGTGATGCGGGATAGCCTCGGGAAGCTTGAGGGTCTATGCCTTGGCACTACCACCAAGGACGACTGGACGCTGGCCCTTGCCAAAACCGAGTGGGTCGAAATGAAACCGTTTTCTTTCGCTGAACGTTACTTATATATGTTGTGCTTGCCATGGTACCAGAGACCCGGTTTTGAAGACCGCAGTTAAAACCCGTGTACCTGCCAGTCTCCGAGGGAAACATGTTTCTACAGTAGCAGCATGCACGATGGGTCTTCACTATACTGGTGCCTTGGAGGGCATGCCTCAATGCGTTTCTCTAGGTGATGCAGGGAATGTGCGCCGTCCGACCAAGGAGCTGCGAAAACCTATATTTTTTTGGGTTCTACCAGCGCACACGGAGTTGACGGCAGTGAGGCACCCCTGTATTACAAATGCTCACCAACGCGAGTTGTTGAGGAGATGTACCCTTATGCATGCTCTGATATCTTCACGCCACGGACAGACGATCTATTCTCACGGTTCATGATCTAGATCTGTCAGGGCAGATAAATGGATCCATGCCCTGTATGATCTGTATGATCTAGCTCGTGATGGCGGGTGTGAGCCGTATGACCTGCACGATCTACAGTAGGCCGTGTTTTCCGGGTTGGATACGTACTATTAATGAACAACCTCTCATACCGGCAGGGTAGAATCTAACTGATGCTGATGATCCATCTGTAGATGATCTATCTGATATATCTGTAGATGATCCGTACGACGAGTGTACCTGGTATGTTTGTAAATATAATAAAATAGTCGGATATCGGATGTGGCTGCATGTATGACATCTGATACCTGGTACCTCGTATGGGGCATGGTCTGGACGTGCCCTGGGATTGGGGCAGGTGGCTAGCTCACGTGCGATGCGTACTTTCGTCGGCGTGGACGGTGGCGTTTAAGGCGCACACGCAGAGGACACCCGTGCTGGTCCACTGCAGCCACGGATGGGACAGGACGTCTCAGGTCAGGGGTGCTGCTCTGCTCGGGGCTCAATAGTTCGAACAGTTTCCACACCTCGAGCAGATGATAATCTACCTGTCTAATGCATCTACTGCAGATCATGTAGCTCCTCACATGCCGCTCGCTGTGAGAGGTTGTGCAGGATCTGCCTTATAGGGCAGATCCAACCCAGGAAAACTTGTGCTACTGTCGATCATGCGGATTAGATTATACGGGTCCCACCTAGATCATGAACTGGGAATGATCTGTATGATCTGTAGATGATCTGTCCGGATAGTGAAACATTTCGATCGTCGTCTGTGCTTTGCCTACCTTCAGTTTTGTCGTTGTTCGTGCTTGTGTCTTTCTTATGGGCTTCGCGATGTCGATCAACATCGGAAACATCACTTTAGTATCATACCTTTTGGTATCATACCATCATTATACGAGTAGTAGCGCTGTGTGAGGCCGACTTTGCCATGAAAGTTGTTGCGAAGAGTGTGTGTTTGCGCGCGCTGTTGAGCCTGTTGTTTTATGTACTCGGGGCATCATGGGAAATAACACGACTGTTCAGAAGCATGTTGCCACGCAACGGCAGCGGCTTGTGGTAATGTTGTGTCCATCCCATCATGGCAGCAGTAGATACGTGACGGGGACAGAGCGACCAGAGCGACAGCAGTGCCACATATCGTAGTGAGGGGGTTGCCCTCCTCTCCGTTCCAGGGCAGTTCTCCATATCTCATACCTCGACCGCCCTTTGTCATCTTGCGAGCAGTTTATCGTGGAGCGACGATACAGTTGTACCGGTCCCTCTCTGGTGCCGGTAGTGCCGGTAGTGGCGGCGGTATAATATATATGTATAGGCGGCAGCCAACAATACCGGCACTACGATAGCGGCGATAACTGACATTACTACTCCCTCCGCACACTGCCACACTAGTTTAAGCCATCTGTGCCAACGTGCGAAGCGAGCTCACCGGCACTATGGGGGGCCGTCGGCACTATTACTATCACTAGTTGTACTCAACCGGCACTATGGAGGAACCACTACTAATACTAATACTACACTGTACTGTGCTGTGCTCTGCTTTGACGGGAGAGCTCCCCTGTCATAGATACCATGGGATTGTTTTAGTTCCCCCGCGTTTCCAGCCGCATCCCGCGGGCTTGCGATCCGGTCGATGCTGGATGCTGTGGGACGACATGGGATGTGATTTGTTGTATGGTGAAATAAATGAGGCATGTGCTTACTGTAGGTCGGGTTATTGCGCCCACAAACAGTACACTTTATGGGGTTATGATACTCATTCGAGGATCTGCCGAGCTCTCTGTAGTCGTACATACCTCATCCATAAACTGACGGTGATATAAATTTGTAAAGAGTTCGAGCCTAGCCCAACGATCAACCCCGTCAACCATACAAGGCATTCCTTATTGTAAAACAGTATTGTTGGGTAGTCGGCATCGTATTGCATGGTCTGGTATGGTGTGGTGTTGTATGGTATGGTATGGTACAGTATGATGGCATGGTATGGTACGGTATGGTATGGCATGATACGGTACGATATGGTATGGTATGGCATGGTACGGTGCGATATGGTATGGTATGGTTATGATATCATAATATGGTATGTTCGTCCCGTCAGTTGGAAATCTACAGCCAGAAAGTGATACCCCAATACCCGCACCATGTACGTAGGCTCGTGAAATCGCTCCTGCTGTATCAGTTTCTGTGCTCGACTGCTGTAAGGCACTTTGAAGGATTTTCGAGCACTATCAAACACCATCAGACAGTAGTGTAAATATCACTTCAAGGCACAATTGAGGGAGGAATGCGTAATACCGAAAGTGACAAGGTGCTTTGACTGCGCGTGTTCCGTAGCCAGGCTATCAGTGAATGTGCCCGTCCGTTGACTCTCTGTATCTCTGTGTTGTGGTGTCTCCAGGTCTGCTCCTTATCCCAGATGCTGCTAGACCCCTACTATCGAACCATCGATGGCTTCCAGGTACGTTAGTCACTGATGTAATATGTAAACTGTTGCTGGGGGATATACGGCGGCGGTACTGGGTGACGTGAAGATACGAAATATGTACATAACCCTTTTGGGAGTGCAGTCTCTTTATAGGTCTTTTTTGGGGACGAAACACCTGGAATAAGAGTGGTTTGCCCCTCAAACCGGGACTGCGGTCCTAAAGAGGTGAAATTTTACGGTAGAGGACTCTGGCCGGGAATGTAAGGTACGTTTAGCATTCACATCATAATTTAAACGTTCATTATGATACCGGCCAGGGTGGTATACTACTCTAGACTGTGGACGGAAATATAAGGACCGTTAGGGTATACATACGAAGACCAAACGCTCCTTAAATTTCCGCCCACAGTGTAGAGTAGTTAGTATTTACATTTCGTCACACGTTTGCTCCCTGCAGTGGACTGTGAGAAACAGGCCCGATTTTGCTCGGGGAGCGTACCGTGCGTGCCGGTCATGAGTTGCGCCGCATGCACCAGCGTAGTCGGCGTCGTGAGTCATGACTAGTTGCTGGCGAACGCAGGTGCTGACCGAGAAAGACTGGTCTAAGCTGTCTTGCGTGTACCAGTATCGAAAGGCTGGTATCAGATGCTCTACGGTATTATTTCAATTTCACTCACATAATTCGAACAAATCATCGGCGATGAATTAATTATGCCGCAGATATGCGGATCTTCGGAAGAAGATCTATTCCCAAATCTTGTATGATCTGTATGATCTATTACGGAGGACCATAGTAAATAGAACCAAATATTGTGAGTAAAAAAGCGAAAATATGTAGGTTTTTGTGTGTACCGTAGGTCCTACTTATTATGGTCCCCCGGAATAGCTCATGTTGCCGGGTGGGAGGTGAGCTGTGTAATCTGCATGATCTAGCAACATAGTTTGCCGGGGTTGGATCTGCACTATGCAGGATGCTCAGCACAACCTCTCCTAACGGCGGGTGAAGAGATAAATGATCTAGATTATCTACTGTAGATGGGAATGATTTATCTGCAGATAGATATATCACATCTCCGGGGCGTGATTTTTTCCCCTGAAACTGTATCGATGCACGAGCCCTAATCGCGTCGTCCACGATGGCTGATCGCTGGTGAACGGTGAACGCAGGTGCTGATCGAGAAGGACTGGTTGGCGTTCGGACACCCGTTCCACCTTCGACATGCCTACGGCCTGCCCAGGGGAGCGGCATCCGGGACGGATCAGCGCAGCCCCATCTTTCTGCAGTTCTTGGACTGCGCGTGGCAGCTCGTCATGCAGCTACCGTCATACTTCGAGTTCAACCCGAGGTATTCATGTAGAAATTGCTACGTCGCCCGGTTTTAGTGTGTAGCGTCATGATACGTCGTATTTATGTGTCGGGGCACTGTTCTGTCGCTGTCGCGTACCCGATACATTTCCATTATGTTGTATTGCTCATGCGAAAAGCAACCAACTCTATTGACGAGCGAGCGGCTTGCGCCCTAAACGTGCTTCGGGTTGGCGATGGTTGTACATTATATAAAAGTCAAAGCTGCGATCTCTTCGGGGGTTGCCTGGAAGCATCGAGCCACTGGTTATATTATGACTATAATTTTCCTCGGATTTCCCTGCCAAATGCTCCGTTAATAATACTGGTTTTGGTATGCATTATGCGGAGTTCAGCCTTACTCGGGTACGATAGCGACGGACCAGCAGGTGCTATATTATACTCTGTGATGGCAGATCCAGCGTGCGCTTAATTTTACTAAGACGAGAGTTAGCTACTGGAGCCCTAATACCAACTTGTGACGCCGCGCTGCCAAGCTTGCGAGCCGTTCTCAAATGTTGATACTGTGCATACACCACGTAGGCTGGATGCCCTGTGTGTGTACTGCGTGGACGACAAAAAAACTGGGAAAAGCTGCGGACTCGCTGCCTTTGGTTTCCCACGCATTTTTTTTCTCGTTGTGCCTGTGTCGCATCTGCAGCCGACCACAAGCTCCTCCAAGCTGGCTCTCGTGAGGGGTGCCAGGGTACCGGTATCAAATATAGCAACATGGGTTCGTTCGTTTGTCTTAGGGTTTGCTGGTCACGCCGTTTTGCTTTTCGATATGTCTTTTTTTGCGGCGATTTTTGTGAAGGCGTTCGGCATGATTAAGCGATCACCCCGTCACGCGTGCATGCCATGTGCGAGACTAAGCCTTTGCGCCTACACCTGCGTGTCCACACTTCAAACCGCAGGTACTTATTGTGCATCGCGGACCACATCCAGAGCTGTCGCTTCGGCACGTTCTTGTGTAACAACAACAAGGTGGGCCCTACTGGTTTACTCGTACCTGGCACGCGATATCGACTGGCGTATCATATCTCTGCGTCCACATATATGCCACGGAGGGCAGCTTTGATTCCAACTGATTCTAAAATAGTAGTAGTAGCAGTAGTAGTAGTAGTAG
>JBBMHQ010086208.1:0-11121 GCA_037834295.1 Postelsia palmaeformis | reverse complement strand
GGCAAGTACCGTAGTGGGGAGGAGGGAGAAGAGCCTACTTGGTGACCCCGGATCTGAGTTACGACTGAAGAGGGAGAAAGAGAAGAAGGGCGAATATAATGAATGGGATGGGGGAAAAAAAACAAAAAACTTGTCGTCTGTTAAGTTGAAGAAGTTTCTATTAATAGAACATCTCCTAGACCAGCTTCTACAACAGATTCTGGAACAAATTCTGGGACAGTTTCTAGAACGTTTTCCAGAATCAGTGAAATAGCTCCAGAAGCTCTAGAACTTGTGGAACATAATTTTGAGAAGCGGCAGTCGCTTTAATGAAGGAGTATCTTCGGTTCTGGAACATTTCCAGACCAGTCTTGAAGTGTTCTATTACTAGACGTCTTCGTTGGAAAGTTGGGCAGAGCGCACCCGCGCCCCCCCCCCCTTTGAGCTCACTTCACTTCTACACCATAACACCTGACTTGGGAGCCAGGCAGTAGTCAAGTACCTTTCTTTGTTTCTTCGTTCCGGGGCACACACCAAGTTGAAACCACACTCGCAGTGTGACCTCTGTGTGTATGCTGCTGTACCGAGCACAGTCTACGAGGCGACCACAGCACACAGCATGCACTCGCTGCTGCTGAGACGCTTCTCGTCGACATACATACGGTGCTATACTCGTACTGATATTGTTTTTGGTTCTGTGCACCTTAACATACACGACCCGCCGTATTCCGCGCACGGTACAACCGCTTATGTGTAGCTCTGTACGTCTGCACGCATCAACTTTTTGAGGTATTTCTTGTGTCGCTGGCCCTATAGGAGAGCGCCATACGTCACGAGTTCTCTCTTGGATGCCACTGTTGCCGAAATGACCTACGAGGCATAATTCGGCGGAACGTCAACGTCCTACTCGCGAAAGGGACTGCCGGTTCGCCCCCTTTCCAATGTACACGTCGGCGGGCACGCTAATAATCTTCCGCAGGGTTTCAATACTAGCCCTGGCGAGCACGCTGATGGGTTTCCTGAAGACGACGTCAATGACAATGGTGACACCACTCGCCGTGAGCCAGCTCCTGAAAAGTGTAACGTAGTAAATAAAGCAAAACAGCATTAGCTTGAAAAAGTAAGATGTGAAGGGAGAATGAAAAATGGGTTTGAAGCAGGGGTGCCGAGGGGGCAGTGTCATCAGTGTGTCGACATCGTAGAAGGGACACTCGCGGAGTCGTGGCTGCCGCACATATCCTTGCAAATGACGACTCTCGATGACGATTATTCTTCTAATGTGGTGTATTCGTACTGCTGGTTTCCAGA
Source organism: Postelsia palmaeformis (assembly GCA_037834295.1). NCBI lineage: Eukaryota > Phaeophyceae > Laminariales > Laminariaceae > Postelsia > Postelsia palmaeformis. The sequence continues at coordinate 9,834 of JBBMHQ010086208.1, read as the reverse complement.
GGTTCTGGCCATGGGTGTTGTCATTTGATGTACATATAGCGATTTAGGGCTTTGTCTTGAACTCTCCGTCATGCATGAGATGGGCTGCGAAGCGTCATTGATCAACGTATTAGCTCCATACGACCGCCGATCAACACAGCAGCGCTTACAGCACAATTCTGCTTCTTCATCGTCAAAAATAAGTTTCTCTTGTCGGTTGTGAAGGTCTTGCGTGCGCTTATTGTACAGCTCACTCTCGAAAACCTTATATATATATATATATATATACTCCGTATCTAATATATATATATATATAAATATATATATATATACGAAGTATATATATAAATATATGTATACGAAGTATATATATAAATCATCACTTTCACTCTCCAGCCTAACTCGTAGGAGGTTCTACCCTCGACGACCTTCTGGGCAAGCCGTGGTCACAGGTGTCTACCCTTTTCCCCCCCGGTACGTGCCTTTATTTTTTGTCGTGCATAGGAATCAGCAATCCCACTGCTCCTCGATTTTCATCGAATGTAGCTAACTCACGCTCTCGCGCTTTCCGCTAATTTTCATTTCTTTATGCAAGAAAAGAGCATGCACTCGGTGAGACTTGAACCCACGAAATTGATCTTGATAGGCGCGCGGACTACCTACCGGGCCGCCGGGGATTAATGTTTACGCACCATATTGTTGGCGTGTCGTACGCGAAAACGAAGCAGAGGTTGATCCACACGGCCGTTCCTACGTACAGGCTGAGCCACACGTAAGCGCGGATCGTGAGCTTTCTTCGCAGATCGTAGATATTGGGATGATGCCATTGCAGAATCTCTCTTTTGCGGGTGCTCCTTGAGGCAGATAGTCAAGGGGAGAGAGACGCGGTTGTAACATATATATATTCGAACACAGTTGCAGACGTTCGTATTCTCGGAAAGCAAGCGAGTACACCGGTCTCCGTGTTAACGTTACGTGAAAATATCAAGACCAACCCTCGGATGTGCTTGAATCGACAAGAGGGCACAATTTTTTGTCACGGGGTAAGAGAGAGGACACTTAGGTGGTCATGCTTGCTGGGTGTGCAATCTGGACATTCGTTGGTAAACAAAGAAACAACACCACCGACACCACCGACAAGTAAGATAGGAGAGAGCTGACGCGAGCGCAGTAACATACATGCCATGGAGTATGCGCATACAAGTTACGATTTTAGCGTACACGGACTTCGACTTGTTCCCAAGTTCGGGAAACCGACCTTTTACAAGCTTGTTCCGCGCGGACTAGCGCCTGAATCCGCGTAGCGGCTTTATCGTGAACACTGACGGTCGCCAACGCATTCTTCCCGATCTGGTCGCCGGGAAGAGAGTTCCGGGAAGAAGAACGCCTACTTGATCGGTACTTCTTGGCCCACGACAGCTGTAGGGAAATGGGCGCCGGGAACGGTATATTGTCTTTTTATTGTGTGGCAGAATGGAGGCGTCGACATTTGCGTCAGGGATACTATAAAAAAAACCTTGTCCCACCTCTGCCGCACACCATATTCGATCGAAAAGGACGCCTCAACCATGTGTGCCCTTTTTCAACAAGTGGCTATCATATCGCACCCGAGACATGGAGGTCTTGTTCGTTGCGTCCATGCTCGGGAGCATCTCACCCTGGCGTGTGGAAGGAAGCGACGAAATACCGGCAACGAGGTATTGAGTGGGTGGTAGGCTTGGCGGGAGTGCACCTGACGAACTTTCTGGTATATCATACCATCTCCCACAACGTTCATCGGCCAAAACTCAAGGCGTTCGTGGGGCATTAAGGACTCGAATACCGACTGCTTGTGGGGAAACGTGGGAGAGGAAACGTGGGAACCAGATGAGCTGTTCAGAGCGGGTCGCCTCGAAATAACTACAGTCCGCTCGAGGTACCACCGGTCGAGAGGTATTCAATGCTTGGATTTGATCTGAAGCTACAAATGACGACAGAGCGTACCAATACCCCACTCAGAGCATATACGAACCAATGACACAACAAGGTGATCCCCAGGGGTGTCGGCGGTTCGCTGGCGCGGTGCACGATGATCCACAGCTAAGGAAATGCTTAACGAACCGTGTTGTTCCCGTACCGTACATGACCGTCCACTCCTTGCGACGTGAACACGATGGTCGTACCGTGTAGCATGAAATAATCTTCAACACGGCGAAAGCAAAGATGGACGCCTCCAGTTGGCGTGCTGTCGCTCCCGTCTCCGCCCTCATCTGCATGTCGTGAAAGGCCACCACTGCCTGCAGTAGACTCACGCAGATCCTCGCGAAGGCCAGCCCGAATACAGCTTTAAAGTTCAGCAAAGAGAACATGGATGTTCTGGCTGCAAGAACGGCATCTGGAAACACATTGCACGTATACATCAGACGCGTTCTACGATATAGAGGTGGCACATTTCCGCGGAATTATTTTTTGAATGACGGGCTTCCTAAACCCAAAATCGTCGGAATAATACCAATCTTGATTCGAAAAATGACGCCTTTGCATTCTTGGACCATGGTATTATCCATCGGGACGCTATTTGGTTTCTGCTGAAGTCAGTTTTCGGGTGAGGGATGGAGCTTCTCAAGTGAGGAGCCTAGGGAAAATTAGGATGAACCTTTATCGTAGAACGCCTCACCAACCAGTAGGCAGGCATACCCAGGGAGATCATAACAAGATATCCCAAAATATTTCTTTTTTGCGGGAGCAAATGCTGCTTCATCGCTCATGACCACAGTCTAAATACCTTCCACCGGCCCTGTCAACGGTCGCTTCGACCCATGTTTTACTCCGTGTTCAGCGGCTAGCGGGCCTGGGGGCTTGGTTTTATGAACACCAATAGCATTAGCATATCAGGATTCACAACCTTTGTCCCCGACTGAATTCAGGGTGTAAATGGGTTATTCTGCTTGTTTGACCCTACCGTCGCTTCGCTCTGAAAGGAGTAGCGTATATATGCCACTTGACAATTGCGCACGATGGTGATACAGGTCTGCGACCCGTCATCATGGTCACCTATCGTCAGCGCCGCCAGGAGGACATTCGCCGCGGACGAAATGAGGAGAACCCGACCCAGGAATGTATCCGAACCAGAGACTGCAGCGAGTGCCACGCAGACCAGGTCGATCAACATCTGGGTAAGACACGCAAAGATAAGCCCCCTGCGAAGAGGCCACGACAAGCGCTCGGGTACGTTTCAGGCAATCCGTGAGGCAAGTTACTAATATTAGCACTGTTACATTTCATAAGCACCTCTATGTCGATAACAGCATATGGTACTCTCGAACAGAACCTTCAAAATATCGAAGATCTGAAGGCAATACTCACTAAATCAAGGAGTGTCTTCCACCGTCCTGAACGTAGTCCCAGTATAAGGGGGGGAAGTTGCACACAACTTATCGGGGTCTTTTCTCGAAGTATTCATACGAGGGACAAAAATGCCGTGACATTGAACGGCATGAAACCGTAAGTTTTGCAGTCAAGTCGTCTGGTGTATGAGCGCTGCACTCTGCCACGTATGGGGCATGTACCACTATCCTGTAGTCTGTTCACCTACAGTGAAGTCCCCCATCTACATGGAACACTACTAAACGCATATCAGGTACCTTCCGCGAGCTGCCTCGTGACCGATATCCTCACGGCGTGTTCCGCGATCACTCGAACTTAAGGGAGAAGGTACTGCCGACTGTATGAGCTGGAGCAACGCAAGAAACGGGTTGTCGTGGTGTCTTGTTTTCACAGCTTCGCCACCGATACTCTCATTCGCCGTGGTTGTGGCCGCCGCGCTATCGTCCAGCCCCACGCCGATGCGTCGAACGTGGGCAAAACAAGCAGACGTTCGACAAAAGTTGTTACTAGATCAAAGAAACCATGTGTCACACCCTTACAACTCGGCGATAGCATACCGTGGGGTAGAGAAGGGGGGTGCATATATGCACTGAATTGTACGAATAACAATTATTGTACACCCGGGTATAATGCCATGTTAATGTGGATGCTAGATGGCTCACCCTTTGTCGGGACTGGCTGCGCCTTCGACTGCTCTGCGGGTCTGCGGGCTGATCGATACAGCAACACTGTGCCATTGCTCGCCCGTCGTTTTCGATTGTGGCGGTGTAGCCGCGGCTTCGAAAAGGTAGGGGAGAATTATGGAGCCCGGTAGGGTTGCCACGGACCTGGTTACATCAGGCATGTAAAGGCAACGACGTGGTGAGAACATTCAGCGATGCGGGCTTCACAAGTATTGCTATGAGGCATGGATAACATAAGTATTTGTTAGCAAGCAGGGGCGGGGGTGTCACGGTTGTATAATCGGCTGGAAACGAACTGATCCGGGCAATGTACTATCAACCGGTAGTTCTGACTCGCAACAGGTGAGAATGCACAAAGTCGCGCCTTTGGACATATCAACCATTTCTTGTGACTTGGTGAGCACCAGCGGCGAATATTTAATACACATACATATAAGTACACTATAGCACTTGATAGACCTTTGAGGACGCCTGATCTCGCGTAGAAGGCGGAGTCTCTGGCACAATTTTATCGCCCATGCCAACTCCGATAGCTACTGCAGTAGACGTCTATAACATTTCTCTGGAGTAGCAGGTGCCTCACCCAACGACAATTTGAGCAAGCTTGACGTTGAGGCTCGTGGCGTTGCTGGAAAAGGCTGCCTCGACCATCATCTGAACCATGACTTGCGCGAAGAGAAGCAACGACAGCTGGCACACACGCAGGTTCAGACATGTCAAATGTACACCGTGCCCCTCGACAACGTGGTAGGTACACCGCTAGGTAAAAATACCCAGGATATGCACAGACGGAACATATGGGGAGGGTGTGAAAAATTAAGGGCTCAAACATCTGTCCTAGCGAGCCAACCCAGCGACTATCTAACGTCTGTTCACGGTCTCAACAAGAGCCCTCGACCCTCTCGCGTTCGGCCTGGGATTGCCGACTTACACGCGACGGCAACTCAGAAAGTGTCTGTTTTCGTCTCTATCCTCGCTCTGACCCAGATCCCTGACGCAGACGTGCCCAATGTTTTATACGAACAAGCGTCGTTTCTTCCGTTACTGTGTTCGCGGAAGCTTTCACTGCATGTACGCTCAGACCTGTCTTGCCGAAGCGCATAGGTACTAAGCACAGGGCGGCAAAGCGTCAGCGAACAAACCTAGGTCACCGCCCTCTACGTGTGTTTTTCTTAACCTGAGTGGGCGTGAGAGGGAGATTGCTCATCGAAGGCGTTATGATGGCGACCCACGGGTGGTTTTCCAGCACTTGGACACACAGCGCGCACGCACGCTCGTACCAGGCTCGGCACGTTTCTGCGAGGCTGACGAACGCGAAACGTGTTGACGGACACGGAGCTGATGTTGTTGGCGTCCAAAGAAAAAGTGGAGATCATATCAACACGATGTGGCTGATCATCACCGCGGGAGTCTAGTACCCGTCTCTCAAGGGGTAGAGAAAAGTGCACACGCCATGACCACTCTCACCCTCCTCTACAGTAAACTAACAAGCAACACCTGCCTTTGCTGCTAAGATAACGTACGGTTTCGGTGAAAGTTTTCAGTAGTCATGTGTGATCCGCAATAACAACTAATTTGGTTCAAGTACTAAGGCATGAGCGAGAACACGAACCAAACAGCATACACCCCCACTTTATTGCCAATTATTGAACAGTGGGCTTACTTCCGGCCCAAGCGTCGGCGAGCAGACATCGTGCGGCGTCTTCGTTTGTCGAGCCGGGGACCCAGGCGTGTTTTCTTGCGATTCACCGCAGGGAGGGTAGGATTCCGTGTCGCCTGCAACGTATTTGGTACGAAGGGATACGCAACACGTTTGGACATCATTACAGTATAAAAGTACCAGCACAGCACGTTACAGTTTATTAAGAGTACTCCGCATGCTGAGAGGATTTGAATTGCCTCACGACAGACCCCTTCGGTATGCAGGTGGTCGATTGAACCGAGGGCCATCCCGACCCCAGACATCCTGGGGAGAAATTGGCGTACAAGACACAATTTTCATCAAATCTACCGGCGGCGCAGTCAGTCTCGTACCTCTCCAGTTTCGACGTAGCGTACAATGATCTTGCTCGCAACAATCCCCTCCGCGGTGCGACCTCTCTTAGTCACTGTCACCGCCACCACAGCGCCGATAAAAATCAAGGCAGCCCCCACGATGAGCATGATCCCCCCCCAGGAGCTGTTTCTGATGGCTGAAAAGACCTCGAAAGCGGCGGTCTGCAGAACGTGGAGACCGTACAATTGAGCAAACGGGTCATCATCAATGACTATTTTGACGATTGGGCTGCACAGTAAGAATACCACCTCCCTATCATCAAGGATGTTGGAGTATCGACTGCCCCCCCCGGCTGTACTGGTCATGCCTGCCCCGAGTGAAAGCGAGTGAAAACGAGAGTCTAACATCATACCAATGCGGTTCCTACGTGGTAGTTTTGCAATACTCTGGCGACCAAACCACACATTAAACCAACCAGATCGTCCCCAAGCGCTTCGAGCGACGGCTCCTCATGAAATCCCACCTAGGTACAGAAATATCGTTTTCTCAGTCTCCTCACCAACTCAATAGGAGTGAAAACAGCGTCTGTCTGTATCGTGGAGACAGCGAAGTCGGAGAGGTGGTAGGATGTGCACGACACTTCCACCTCTGAGCTGTTGCCCTCGCTCGCATCTGCCCTTTGCACCGAAGCAGACTCCACCACCAGACCGTCTGCTTCCCATTTGGCAGTCGCCTCATTGAAGTAAGCACACCATGGAGTCTTCGAGGCGGACGTTAGTCGCGCAGTCATCGTGATGGTTACTGGAGCCAGCAATACGATATCCTGTTTGGATCAATCACAGAACGACAATACGTTGGACGGTCTTCACCTCAAGCAACTGTTTACCTTGGCTATTGCCGTTGTCACTACTCTGAAGACATTAATAGAGTATATGCCATAAGTGTGGACTATTTCAACCGCTCAATACACAGGACAGCGATCGGAAAGCACTGACAATACACATATTATCCCTCAAGGTTTCATCTTTGCCATCAGGGTGATACCACTAGTTTGTCTGCTGTCTATAGTCGACCCTCACGCTTCCATCGTCGGTGCTGGTGAGCCTGACGCTTGTCACTCCCCCCTGTACTCCTTCCGATGGTCTGCCGTTGACAGCGAACTGGATGGAGGCCACAGCGACTGCGGACGTGGGAGAAGTCTCGATCGCCGCCAGACGACGGCGGCGATGAACATGAGACGTGCTAGTTCCAGTTTCGTCCAGTCTCGTGGGCGACGCAACGCCCGTAGCCGCCAACCTTCGCCTCTCAGTCGGAGATTCTGCCTCTTCTTCAGCGAAGTATACCTTCGACGTTCCTGTTGTGTTTCCGACCACGGGATAGCAGAAACAGGTAGAGAAAGCGAGGGCCTGCCTGCGGGTGGATCGTGATCGCTCCCCCATCCATAAAATTAGTGTAGTCCATATTACAGGAACGTCTTTGAGATCTCTATCGTAGAGGCGCATACGAAATCTCGCACCGGCTACCTCCATGCATTCATGGCATACTCTAGTCTAAGTGCAGCTCCTTCGTACCAGAGAGTATTTAACATCAACAGCTTGGAACGAAGAAATCCTACGTAACGTCTGCGTCAAGCGTTCGGATAGGCGCTCCGCTCTCACCAGCAGCGAAGGCCACGCCATCCGTGTCGGAAGTGACGACACAGCTCACGTCCACATAAGTGCTGTCGAAAACTCCAGCTTCCTCTCCGTCCTCCAAGCCATTCTCGATCAACACCATAACAGAATTCACCATCGACGACAAACTGCAGACGCCACGCATCGTTGGTGAGAGAACGGGTATCTCACGGCTTGAACAGCGAATACGCCGTAGTATTCTCGGGGGAGTTCAAGCAGTAAAACAGGCGGCACGCTGCTCGTGTAACGGAGGGCCATAGTTAATAGGATCAAATTTTGTTACTAAAATTATGGAAACATGTGGGGATTTGTATAGACCATAGGTCCTATTTACTATGCCCCCCCCGTTGTAGCACATGGCGGCAAAAAATCGGACATACTCGGACCAGCCACGTGTATGTGCTGCTGTCTACACTCTCGATTTCGACCACAGTAACACTGTCTTTTACTCCGTATTAAAGCACCGACGGCTTAGGCGGCAGTGGCTACAGGGCCTAGGTTTGAATAACATATGTTGACATTCGTGCTCGGGTCGGGGTAATAAAAACTGGCAGGGGCCCACTTGTCTGTGAAGGTGCCGCCTAGGTTGTCTTTATCCTCCGAACTGCCGAGGACGCCATCCAGGAGCTGTACTACTGGGTATAACGCCAGAGGGTCCCCATTTCTATATTCGGTCGCGTCCGTGAGAATCCTAGAAGCAGAGGAGATAAGGGCGTCCTAGAACGGCAGATCGTGGGCAGTGGGCATCGGGCGTGGTTATAGCCAAGACGTACGTTAGAGCTCTGGGCACGACACCATTGCCATGGCCGGCCATTCCACGCCATACAACGGAGGCACCCAGAATCGCGGCAACATCGGACCGTTCTGACGCCTGACAAGATTCACGATGCCGACTTAAAAGAGTTACCCTCCCCCCGCCGGTGCTCCGTCTCGGAAGGGATGCATGGTCAATGGTTAAATTACCAAGGCAAGCAACAAGTAAGTACGCCCCCCCCCCCTGCTCGAGCGTTCAGGGTGGTTCTCTAGTGGCAAAAAAACTTGCGGGGAACGAAAGGTTCGACTCACGTCGTCTTCGTGACTCGATAGCGATTTCTTCAATGATGATCTTCAGAAAGCAAGTATTGGACATGGTGGGCTGCAGCATGTTGCGCTGACGCCGTTCTGTCTACCCCCCAACATTTCGCGCGAAGATGTTCCCAACAACTTGTTGTATTCCCATTTTAACAACAACGCCCACCTTTGAAGCCAACCCGACGGTCTTGCTGGCACCGGAGAGGACCACCAGAACGCCCAAGACGCTCCCCGCCGTTTCGGTGGTGTAGTCCAGTGAGGTATAGTCGTCCGTCACGGCGTCGACCATGGCTCGAAATAGCTCCTGCATGTATTTCACAAGGAAGTGTTTGCTTACTGTACAGCAACAGCACCTTATACACAGCACAGGACGGGGAAGGCGTCGTGCTTCCTTGTGCAGGAGTGCAGATATTCGCTTGGCTTTTGCCGAAAAATTGGACTAAGGCAATCATCGCGTGTTGAAGTGACGCTCCATAACGACTACGAGGACGATCAGAGGTATCGGGAGGTGTGCCGCCGGCTGTCTCTCACGCGTCTAGCTCCTCGATCGCTCCTGCTGCTACATGTCGCCGCACACAACGAACGCACCTCGTCACTATCTAGTTGGCTGGAAGAGGGGGCTGTTTTATTGAGCTCGTGCGCCAGCAAAGAGGCGTAGGCTCGTACGCGAGACGTAGTCTGACCCGGCATTCCCTGTTCTGCGTCGTTGACCGCTTCGAAAAAGTCGCCGGACAATGCCGTGAAGGACTCCTCCTTGAATTCGAACAAGCGACAGTGAACAACGACCCGAAACCGTGGATATGAACACTGGAATACCGCCGGCGATAAGTAACGAGCTAGACGTGTTGTCATCACATCCCCGGAGACTTCTCGCGCACAACATATTCAATGATTTGTCCATATCTAGCTATGCTGACGAAAAACGAGTATACTGTGTGGGAATCTCCTCACATATGCGGCCTTCGTGGATGCTATATATCCCTTACAGTGCCGGTCGCCCCGGTAGACTAGTGGTCAGCTTCAAATACCACTGGTATTGGTACCCAAGTTCAAATCCCACCGTGGT
>JBBMHQ010086197.1:0-11121 GCA_037834295.1 Postelsia palmaeformis | reverse complement strand
CCGACTGCGCCACGCAGCATAGGACGCCAAGAACGGCGACAGGGGGAGGGGGGGAGGGGGAAGGAGCAGCTGTACTGATACAGCTGTCGATCACTGCAGGAAAGAGATGACAGAACGGGTGGCTAGGTATCGGTTCGACTTGCCCTTCCTACAGACGTGTGCCTGTATCTTCCTCTTGTTGGTGTTGCTTCGTCCGCGAAGCAGATATTTGACCTTCCTGAGTGCGTATGCTTTCCGTCTATTAATAGCAGCCTTCTGAAGTCCTTGCGTCTTTTGTGTTTTATATATTTTTTTTTCATTTCAGACTCTTGTTCTTCTGGTTTCATTGTCTTTTTATTCTTATTTTCCTGTCTTACTTGTGTTCTTGTGTTCTCGTACCGGGCCGGGTACGCTGGCATTTCACTTGTTCGACACTTGAATTTTCGATTTTTGTTTGTAGGTTTCCTCTGTCTCACAGTCTGTGATCACGTAATCAGTATTTCTCTAGTATAAGGAATCGGGACGGGTACTAGGTGTACTGATGAAGCAGAGTAGAAAGGACGATTTAGTGTGGAGACGACAACAACAACTGTGGGTTGTTTGGGCTTTCTTCACCATGAGGGTTTATGAAATATTGGCGCTGTTTTTGGTATGCAGGTATGGCAGAAGAATAATATGGCATAGTTGTATTGGTTGTAGCGGCGGAAAAAAGTGTATCGTACCGCGTATACCATGGGCAACTGCTGCATGTCGCTTTGAGTAGAACCACCAGCAACCTCCTATGCCTCGTTAAACCCGAGCGGCTTATCAACGGATTGCCCCACGTTCACAACATCGTATATTCCGAGTCCATCGTTGCCGCTATATAGGGCATGCTTCCAATAACTTAAATCCCACACGTGGCAGCTCCAATAACAGCAACAGGCCACACGGTAACACCTCAGACGGCGAAGATCATAACAAAAGCAGTAACAACAGTCACAGTCAAAATCATGGCTCTTGATCCATCGTGAACGAAACTGGAGTTGGAGCTTGCCTGCTGAGATATATCGTCCGTCATGCATTTAACAACCCTAAAGAACATACCAGGTATCATATTGCGACGCCAACTCATTAATCATATGTCTGGTCACATGCACGACGTTGTGGTGGGTTATAGTGGGACCACGTTCCAGATAGCTTTTCCTGCGGGGATAGACGAGAAGTACGTCAAGAGTTTTGACTCCCCTCAAACACAGTACCTAAGCGTAGAACATTCATAGCAAACCCCACCACTTTCGTGTTCGCTGGACATTATACTGAAAATAAATTGTGGCCGCCAACCAATTGCACAACTCCCAAGTGCTAATAACGCTCGCTGATCACCCCTTCCATATCCGCCAAGCGCGAACACATGTGACGCCCTATATAACAACGAACACTAAACACACTATATCCACGTTGCGATACAACAACCACTGAGCACTCACTCGTTTGTGCGGATAACCCTACACGGTGTCTCCACAGCCCCAATTCACAGCTGTTCTAGGACGAAAAGTGCGGCAAAGGTTGGTGTATTAAATAAAATGTAGCACTCAGTTCCACCCGGCTACTTCTCTCCTTCGAGCGATACCTTCACCTATCGCTCGCGTTTCCGCCAAGAACAGCTACACGTATGTTCCCTGCTGCTCCCTTTTCGCCTTACGGCACCTACGGCATCTACGGCATCTACGGCATCTACGGCATCTACGGCACCTACGGCACCTACGGCATTTCGCGTCACGTGCATCCCGAAGGGGAACCTTGTACATACGTCTTGCTTGTGTTCATACACCAGGCAAAAACTTCGCCCATCAAGAGTTGTATCTGAATCCAGTGCATAGCCACACCATAACGCCTCCCGGGATACACATGGGGCGATACACCAAAGTATGAAGCAACGCTCGACCAATTTGCTAATGTGTTTGTTTGTTGAAGCATCCCCCGTCCATCTTCTACGCGTCAGGAAAGCCGAAACACGCCAAAAGCGTTAGGACCGGGGCATGTCCACCCCAACAACGCGTGTTCTTTGCGACACTGACGGCTGAACGTTCAAGATCCTGAGAACTTCATGCCAGCCTCGATATTTGCCCGTCACGCTATCTGGAAGCGGGCAGGAAAACCTTCAAACGCGAAGACGTGTTACGACTACCGGCTAGGCGACGGTGTTGACTGATTCATAGATCACGACGGGACGACCGCATGCGCACTCCACATGCACTGATTATAGTTCCAGCCACACGCTGCCGATACGCTACACAGCCGTTATAAATTCTCCGGTAGTTAGTATATACCAAAACCCTCAATGGCTACTTCAGCTAAAACCGCCCTCTTTGACCCCCGCGCATTATATGAGCTGAACGATATGAGCGATCTCCACCCGGCGCCTGCCACGACTTAGCCGGCATACCAGTCAGCATAAACGTCGTCGATCCTAGGCACCGTCAGCCGCCCCAAGGAAGCCTTTTACGTATCCTGTGCGAGTTGCTAAAAACACATAAGACTAACTCCAACCTCTTGAGAGAGTATGGCCACACTACTTTGTGAATTGCTCGGTAGAAATCACGTCCAAAATCTAAATGCTGCAGTGAATCAGGCCACACCACTTGAGATATTGTTTGATATGAGTATTCCCCAAACTCCAAATGCTGCAGTGAAGCCGGCCACATCACCTCTCCGATTGGCTGGTCAAAGCAATCCCCAAAAACCATATGCTGCAGTGAATTTGGCCACACCACTTGACATATTTGTTGAATAAAGGAATACTCAAACTCCAAATGCCTCAGTGAACCTGGACACACGGTGAGACTTACTGGCTGGTTGAAGTCATGTCCAAATTTCAATTGCTGCAGTGAAGACGGCCACACGACGTCCTCATGAATTGGTTGATTGAAATTAAACCCGAACGTCAAATGCTGCAGGTTGGCTGGCCATTCGACTCCTCGTATCGACTGGTCGTACAGGCGTCCAACCGATACATGTATAAGTGAAGCCGGCCAAGCAACCCCTTGAAACGGTTGATCGAAATACATTCCAAACTCCGAACCCTCTAGTGTGGCAGGCAATGTGACGTTTGTCATCGGCTTGTGGAAGTGCAACTTGAACGTCACAGACAGCAGTAAAGGTGGCCATTAAACGTGGTCGATAAATAGGTTGAAGTCCTCCCGAAACTTCCACTCATCTATCTAACGACGACACGATAAACCATTCAATCGGTTCTGCAGTGAATTACAGCCCGCACGTCAAGGGTGTCGACGACCGTTGCTCTCCTATCCCTTCAACCACCGGATCCGAGCCAACTCCAATCTTCAGACGCCGCAGTGATGCCGGCCGCACGACCTCATCGATACACTTTCTTCAATCGCAAAATTTCAGTCGTGGTAGGCCACATTACCATCTCGATTGGCTGGTTGCAGCGGATACCAAACGTAAAGCTCTGCAGCGACAGCGACCAGTCTTTCCTGTTCAAGGGTACGTCCAGTCGGTGTACAAGCGCCCTATACTGCAGCCACGCCGGCCAGGATACTTTGTCGATCGTCTGCTTTGAGCGCCCGCCGAAGGCCATTTTCTTTAGCAACGCGGGCCACAAAATTCCTCGTATGGAGTGATTGAAGCAAGCGCCGAACGTTAACAAGTTGCCGCGATCTATTGTATGGCGATTCACCAACATTTCAAATGGTGGTTCAAGTGCAGAAAAAAGGCAGACGTTGGTCAGCTACGGTGTAACCACGACGATTCAGCGGAACTACTCTTGACTGCTGTGGCGCTGCAAGAGCAAAACAAGTTCAACCTCCCCCACGTTTGGTTGCTTAAAAAAATCCCGGGCGTTGTAAATTGATACAAGCACTTGACGTTGCCCCCAACCTTGAGATTCCGGGGAAACAGGAATCTCGCGATACTGGATTGGACGTGCTGCACTCCGAATGCATCTGCAACATCACATCTTGACATCTATCGTTAGTTGAGGTAGAGTCACACAGCCTGGTGCTTCGCTGTATTACGGGCTTTATCTCACACATAATGTCCGCCGGCTACACGCTCCCATTCGAGAGGCACAGTTGCCCCATTATAGTACGCATGACAACGATATGGTTACTAACCGCCGTTATGGTCAAAAGTCAGCCAACGGTTTACTAAATGCAATTAGAGAAGGTGAGTGATATGACCAGGCAGTTGGAACAAGGCATACATGATACACATTGATTTCAGTACGGTTGAAATGACCCCCAGAACAGGTCGCTACCTGTGGCGTCGGGATCGTCATTGTAATCGACGCAGCCAACCTTTTCGAAAAAACACAAGATACACGCAACTGAAAATTACCCGGGTTCATCGCCTTGTTCACGTCGATGCTGCTTAATAACAATAGTATCCACACTCAGACTAATACTGTAGACTAATACTGTCTTTCGCGGCACGTCCGACTCTCTAGCAGATTTCTCTCACTTTTCTTTTTTTCCTTCGAAGAGCTGCTTTCAACCCGGCTGAACAGCTCAGCTATTCCATGCCGTCCACGCCCCGCCTGCGGTTACGACATTGCTTCGTGCCTGCCGAAAATGTTCGGTATGCCTATCCCCTGGCGTTCCGTTGGCTTCTACTATTAGACTTCAGTTGGCTTGAAGTGAAGATCTGTCGACGCACTCGCTCAATGCGTTGCTCGCAGCCTGTACGATTCAATGCATTTCCGGGTATCAGATGACAATGTATCAGGTGACAATTCAGGTATGGGAGAGCAACCCTGTTACCTCGCCGCAACAAAAAAGGGATATAGATATATCCGAGAATGGCAACAAATTAACGTAACCGCGGGTGGCCGATGTTAGCTACTATGATCTAATGATGAAGGAAGTGTTCAACTCAGGACCACGTTCATAGACTGCATCAAGCTCATCGCCTGGGTTCTGGTCCGACGCAAACACCGCATGCAGTGCTGAAGAAAAGTCACAAGTTTTGCATCATACGGACTGCAAGGATCAGTGAAAGATGGTGACAAAGCTCATTTTGTTGGTGGAGGGCCAGGAGCACGAAAAGCAGTGTGTACCGGCCAGTCGCGGGGCTTCTAGAAGGTGAACAATGGCCAGGTGTTTTGCTGAACCATTTGTTCCCACTTTTTCCTCGGACGAACCGCAGGTGAGTCCAGACATTCCTGGAGCGCGATATTTCGAACGTTTCCTGCGAACAATCAAGTTCTGTTTACACAAATTATTTTTGGGCGAATGCCTAAATAAGGTTTATCTCATCCGTTTGAGCCAAAATCAGCTACAAAGTAAAACCGAGTGAAAAACGCGCGCCACGAGCGGTGTCTTGTCCACGAAAATACGCAAAACTCGTAATGCGCCTGAGAGCATTAAGCGTGCCACATGGCCTTCAAAATTTGACTTGTTTTGCTAGATACTGCGGGCTGCACTTGAACCTGCCGAGAGTCACTATTAGTAGGCTTCGTTTGTATTTACTGTGGCGCCCCCCCCTCGTTGACAGCTTTAAATCTTCTGAAACGTGCTCGCGGAACCGTCTGGTCGGCATAAAATTACCTTGCCGTACCAAACTTGGAACCACCTCGACGCGGGTTGTTGCAGACAAAGAGACCATGCATGGTGCTGTTGTTGTTGTTGTTGTTGTTGTTGTTGTTGTTGTTGTTCTTGTTCTTGTTGTTGTTTTGTTCTTACATAACCTGATCGCCACAATACAATGCAGTCCGTGGTCGCAGGGACGGGCTCCAATAACTCTGGAGTGGAAGAAATACCTCGGTTAAAAAATATAACAAGCAAACATAGTACCCGTGATAACTAAAGACATCATCTACACCTCAGAGATGAAAATATAAAGCGAGGCCCACGCACGTACGCATCAGACACATACATGCGGTACGCTGTACAAGTCGCAACAGAAACCGAGAAGATTGCATACTTCTATCCAGATACAAAATGGGCAGGATGAAAATAACAACTTGACGTCGACAAATCGAAATCAAAATCGAAAAAAACACATATATATATCCAAAAGGGAAAAGACGAGGGTGCACACAAAAAAAAAGAAACGACACCACAGTCCTAAGAAGGCCATAATTAAAAATCAACCGGATCGCTGTGATCACAGGACGACATGAGAGACAAACATATTTTATCGTTTTTTGTTCATTTTTTTCACGTTGTTTCAGAGACCCCCCCTATTTTTTTCGCTGGTTGGGTAGGGGGGGGTTTGGGGGGGGGTGTCATTTCTTTCAAACTTATTGTTTCATGGGATCACAAGGGTCCAGCTTTCCCCTCCAATATAGGGGGGGGGGTAGTGGGGTGTCTGGGATTCAGATCCACGCGGAAGAGAGAGAACAAAAGTTCAAGTCAGGCAAGGGAGCAATATAACTCAAGAACTCAAGAGGGAAACACACAAGAGAATGCGCGTTTTTTTCGCGGATCACAGGCTCGCACGCTACGCGAGGGGTGTAGAACAGAGGTAGAGCCGAGAACCAAGAAGACAAGCTGTAGAGACTACTGCTACCGCACAAAAGCCAAACTACGGCACAGTCTATTGCACCCGTAGGAGGCTGAACTCGACGCCCAAGGAGGAGGAGGACAGAGCGTCGACGGTCGACGTGCGGGGAAGGGACGGATTAGATTCCCCCTGCGCGATAATTTTTGTTTTTTTCCTATCAGAACCGCAAGTGCGAGGAGAATTTCGTTTTACGGCATAAAAATTATGGGGAAGAAGGGCAATTAACTGGAAGGGAGTGGCAACGAGAGCACGTGCAAAGGAGCGGGCGGATGGGGCTAAGACGATGAGGCGGCCATGGAGAGCGGCAGCAGGACGGCACACAGAGACCCATGACCGGCGCGCACACCATCACGAGAGAAGCTGTCACAGTTTTTTTCCTGGTTTTGTTTTTCACGAGGTAGTAGTAGTATCCACAAGGTACTTGTTATTCAAGTTACTGGTATTTGTAACGAGTTGTATACCCTTCATGGGGAATAACCCCCGCAATTATCAGGGGCGTGGTATCATGGCTTTGCTGCACCTAAGGTGTCAGACAGTCCAGGAAGAGATGGCGATCGTTGATATTCGTGTGGTGGTATTTTTTGATTACTCCTTTTTCACTGCGTATCCGCGAGTTTTCACTCTGACAGCATCACTCCAGACAACGTTTTTGTCCCTTTCTTGTAGCTCCTTCTCATCTTTCCTTATATCCCGTTTGTACCTCCTTTTGTCTCTCTGTGTATCTTCCCTCTTGTTTCCTGCGCTATCTGCTTTCGTTTTTTGCTTCGCTTGGTGGCTTTCCTTTTTTGTTTCTTGTCTGTTCTTTACGTGTCAGAGTACGTTTGTTTGCGTTTCTTTTTGTTTTTTTTGTTTTTTGTCTCTGTTCTACACCCCTCGCGTAGTGTGCGAGACTGCAATCTGCGAAAACTGCGTATTCTTTTGTTGTCTCCCTTCTTGACTTCTTGATTCTTTTGATATTTGTTGCTTTCTTGCCTGAATTGGACTTTTCTCTCCTCCCTTTTGGATTTGTGACTTTTTTCGATATTGATTTAGATTTATCGACGTCGAGTTGTTATTTTTATCCTGTCTTTTTTGTTTTCTCTGGGTAGTGTGCGGTCTTCTCGGTTTCTGTTGCGACTTGTACAGCGTATCGCATGTATCTGATGCGTACGTGCGCAACTCACAGCGTACCGCATATCTGATACGTACGTGCGTGGACCTCAATTTTCATTTTTTCGTCCGAGGTGTGCATAGATAGATGTGCTTCAGTTATCATGTCCTGTGTACTATTCTTCGCTTGTTTTATTTTTGTTTTTCTGCCAAGATAAGGTATACCTGGCCACTTCTCGGCCAAAATCAGTTAAAGTCCAACAACAGGTATGAAACACACCCTAGCCCTGCGATTGGCCAGGCTCACATCGTAACTGATTATGGCACGAAAAGGCCAAAGTGCAACTACTGTGGCTGTTTTTTCTACTCTGTCTAGCTTTCAACTGATTTTGGCCAACTTTGAACCAATATGAGAGGCCATACGCACAATGTTTCTTCTCTCCGTATGCGTCTACCCTTCATCGAATCGGTTGAAATTCTTCTGTATTACCGAATGTACATTGTGAGCTCTACTCGTACGTCGTACGCGAAAGTACGTATTTGTGCATGCATACATGCCTACCTGTACGCTGGTTTCACTTTTTCTTCCTGTTTGGGTTGTGCGACTCGCTCCACTTATTTCATTATAGTAGTTGTTGTGCTCTGTACTACGTTGTTTTTACAGCAGTATTGTCATAGAAAGCAGTCTTATAGCACAATGAATGGCATTTGTCTGCACCACCCCGCGTCGAGGTGGTCTCAGGTTTGGTACGGCAAGATAATTTCATGCCGACCAGGCGCTTCCGCGAGGACGGTCTAGAAGATTTAACGCTATCAACGAGGGGGGGGGGGGCGCCGGAGTAGATACTGCTCTTGGCGCCCCCGCCTTGGCGAAACAAATGGAAGCCTATCAATAGTGACTTTATGCAGGTCCAAGTGGAGCCCGTGTTATCTACACCCTACAGAAAACAAAATAAAAGTCAGATTTTAGAGGCCATGTGGCACGCTTAATGCCTTGGGGCGCATTGTTATATTTTTATTTTCATGGAGGATAGAACACCGCTCGTGGCGCGCGTTTTCACTCGGTTTTAGTATTCCCTAATATTTTGGCTCGAACCGATCAGGTGTAAGTGATTTTGGCATTTGCCCTTTATTTATTTTGCTGGAGTATGTGCGTTGGTGCGTTGCGGAGGTAGTACTGCTGTGTGCGCTGAAAACAAATCGACGCACGATTGACGCGGGGGGTGATTGCTACAAAATAAAAAGAAGAAAAAAACACACACACACACACACACAGCCGGTGCCATGATACTTATGGTTACATGCCGAAGGATAGGCCGTTTTTTCTTGTCGCGTCGGCGCGTGTGAAGACAGCACCGCCGTGCGCAATGAAAGAAAGATAAACGAGAAACAAACATATCCACACACGGCCGACACGGCGGTGACGATCTAGTGACACTTTCTGGGCCTGATCCCCATGGAAACATGAATATCGGCCGCTACGATCCTTCGAGTATTCGCGCTGTGGATACGGTGCTTTCGTGTGCGACGACAACATGCTGACGCACGACCGACACCGTGTTGCCTGCTGTGAAAACACAGCCTGAGGACAAGCGCTTAGCAGGAAACTTATGAACACATGTCGTAGTGAAAAAGACCGGGGCCTGAGACCCATGAAGGCAAGATTGTCCTTTATAGCGATACCGAGTCCCTGGCTGAGGGTACACCCCGAGCTACACGATCGTGGCGAACACTCATGCAAACATGCCCCAAGGATTGGCCACTATGACAACTCGAGTCGTGTGCTACCCTGCGTCTATCGTCCTACCCACCGGCTACACCTGGTGGTGCCGATGTGCGGCGGTGTTGGGGGAGATGGAGCTGAAGAGACGAGAAACTGAGATGGAACGAGAATGAGAGAGATAAGGAAAAATGATAACATCACACAGTCCATATACCGGGGAAAACCGTTTAAATCACATACACACTGATAGAGGAAGACATGCTCATGCGCAACGCCTTCGCGAGGCGATCTCCCTGCTGCTGCTGCTCTCTGCTTCCAGAATTCGTGTTGGATGGGGGTAGTATCCCCCGTCACGGGGCGTACGACCCACGGCGATCGGCGTGAGTTGTGCGCCCCGTCTGATAAGCACGTTTTGGACAGGGGTGGCATACACAGAGGCAATTATCTCCACTGAGGAATTGCGAGCATGAGAGGGGGGGGGGGGGCACAGCAATGCCACACCCCACGGTTCCCGCGCTGTCTTCACTTGGTTTTGTTGGTAGTGTCGTTTGGCTTGACGCCCACGTGTTCTGAGTTACCCGCCCAGGGGTTGTGCGGGAGACATCCATCCACGCGTGTGTTGCACGCGGGAGGGGTGGACGATATCGATCAACACCATCTTGACCAGGCCCCATACCCCCCCCCCCGCTGTTGCCCTCTCCTCTCCTTCCCCGACCTTCCGTCGCGCTCTGCTTTATACGCCGTGACGTAACCAGATGCGGTCGGTCACGCGGAACGGCGGCAGGCGGGGTTCAGGGGCAACGGGCCGGGACGGCAACGCCCCGGCCACGAGGAGTGGGCCGTCGCCACCGGCTTCCGCGGCACGAGTGTCACTCGCGTTGCTGGCCGAGATTATCCGCCAGATCCAAACCGACCGTGACGCGGACGCGCTAGGATCGACAGTTGGCGAGCTGCGGGAGGACCTCTGTGAACTGCGCGAGCAACTTTCTGCGATGCAAGACGAGGTTGCCGCCATGGGCGAAGACCGAAACGCCGCTACTGCTATGTGCGAACAGATGCAACGCTCCATCGCGGGGTCCCAGCAGCCAGGTGCCTATGGAGACGAGCTCACCCAGCCGGGGCGGCGAGTCGACGACGAGGAGTTCTTCGCAGTGTGGAGCATCCTCGGCGTCCGTAAGGTGTGGATCACCATCGGAGAGAAACCGGCGGTCTACAACCTCAAGCGGGCAGAGATGCAGGCCCTGCTGGGGGGCGTGGCCCTGGCGTCGGACGAGACGACGACTCAGCTCAACGCCTTCACCGGGTTTCACGTCGGTGCATTCATGGCCGAGGGCGACACGTCTCGGTTGGCTGCGGTCGTGTTTCTGCCGGAACGAATGGAGACCATGGTAGAGGCGATCATGGTGGTCATGGGCAACGGTATCTTTCGAGGACGGGGTGGATAGGCTCAGCATGCTGGAGGATGGACTCTGGCAGGTGCTTTATGATCTCCGGACCCACTGCCGGAAGTACCCGCTCAAGGCCGTCCTGCAGGAGAGCAGGGCGCTCATGGCCACCCTGATCGAGGCGGACATAAAGGAGTACTGCTAGCCCCTCTTCTCCGCGGCGGTGAACGTCGCGAAAGGTCCACCTCCGGTGATCGAAAGCATGCCGGCCACGGTGTTCCCGATGCGGCCAGCTTCAATCAACTACATAGGGGAGGGGGGGGCTCCTAGGCGCCGCGGCGTCGCCGACGGCGGGAGTGGCACGCGCGGAGAAGCGCGGCCGCCAGTCCTCGGGGGGGAGCAGCGAGTTCGGCGACTGCTTCGCGTGGGAGGAGGCAC
>JBBMHQ010086196.1:0-24073 GCA_037834295.1 Postelsia palmaeformis | reverse complement strand
TCGCGATAAAAATGCAAGGCAAGTACCGTAGTGGGGAGGAGGGAGGAGAGCCTACTTAGTGACCCCGGATCTGAGTTTCGGCTGAAGAGGGAGATAGAGAAGAAGGGCGAAGATAATAAATGGGATGGACAAGAAAAAAGAAGAAGTTATTAGAAATTGTGAAATATATAGGTATTTATTTGTCTGTACCGTAGGTCCTATTAACTATGGTCCCCCATAGAAATAGAACCAAGTACGTACGTAGTGTGTGACAATATTTGCAGCATCATTTACCGGCCCCTGGTATACTTAACGAAAATAAACGGCGAAAACCAAGCACTCTGTCGTCGAAAATCAGCTCTGCGAGCATGAAGTCGGGGAGGCCAAAGTTTGCATCGAAACAAGAGGCGTCGCTGTGTCGGTCTATATTGATATCCAACACAAACGACTTCTGTCCAGTACACCTGGGATGTTGCAAACAAGAAATTCATCTAATTTGGGAAGGCCTTGAAACCTTATTGTGACGTTATCCTCGACGAACCTTGAGCAAAGATAGGCTTCGTACTTTGTTAGTGTACAGTACCTGGTATTACTTGTTGCACAGCGTTCGTCGCTCAACACGCTTGATTGGCTCGAATTCCCTGAACGTCCCCGCCAAAAGTGTGCACGATTTCATTCATTCACGGTTTTTCTTTTCTTGGGCCTACATAC
Source organism: Postelsia palmaeformis (assembly GCA_037834295.1). Lineage (NCBI taxonomy): Eukaryota > Phaeophyceae > Laminariales > Laminariaceae > Postelsia > Postelsia palmaeformis. Next base: position 23,383 of record JBBMHQ010086196.1, on the reverse strand, counting down.
CGTATGAAGCGCGCCGATGAATCTACCCTCGTTCCTTCTGTATGTGTGCACGCGCGAAATAGGACCAAAACGCCACGCGCACCCGGCCGTCCGACCTCATCCTTGAGGTCACCCACGGCGGCGGCGGTACTGGAGCAGATGCTTGCGCTACCCCGCGCATCGTGGAGTTCCTGAACTTGGAGGATAACACAGCAGCGATCACCAGTGCTGTTAAACTAGATGAACCCCTGTTTCAGCCTTACCCTTCAAATATCGTGTTCGAGGGTTACAAGGCCTTTGGGCGGCAGCAGAAGGTATTTTTGGGCTGCGTTGGGTTGGGTTGGGTAGGGTTGGTGTGCAGGGTGGGCTATATTTTTAGTTGAAGGGAGAGTGGAGGGCGAAAACAACAGAATACACAAAAACTCCGGTTAGCTGATTTTGCGTCGGCGGCTAATGGTATGCTTCTTTCATACAAAAAGAAGAACCGATCTCTGGCCGTGTTGATTCCAAAGCCACTAGGGTCAGGAGGGTAGCACACAGCGTGCCTTGGATCAGATCGATCGCCACACGGGGGGCGGGGGGAGAGTATACAGTACGAACTGTTGGCCACGTCTGGGATTTCTTACACTCGACCTTGCTCACGCAAGATACGAGTCATGGACAAGTAGTCAACCTTCAAGCTGACGGACGGAAGCCCATGTATGGTGGCCTAAGTTGCAAGTCGTGCGCGCTCGGCTTAGGCTCGGCATGGTTGTCAGCGACACTACTCTGTACCCTGTGACCGTGAAGTACATCGGGCGATTACCTTCGGTCGACCATCTCATTGCAGGTCAAAGATCGTCTTAACGGGCGACTACCTTCGGCTAAGCATTTCTTGCCGTTCAACTCGGAAAAATGCACTTGGTGATATCTATTTGTGACAACCCTGAGATTCGCGGCATGGCCACGTGATCGTAATATGATTATGACTCAGGTGCTGTGCTTCAGGAACAACGACTCGGTGAACCGCCGTCTTAAGCTGCTTCCGCTGGACAGCCCACACTTTTCCATTTCCGGTCCCCGCAGTCCGCACAAGCTCAAGGAGCTCAAACAAACTAAGGTGGAGAATCAAATTAACGCGAAACCGCACGAAGGTTAACATGAAAAGGGTGGCCTTCAATGGTACCTGGTGAAGGGTTTACGACAGTACAAGGAGAGTGAAAGGGTTGGTTCATGTGCTTGGTCGAGCGAATACGATAGGCGGGGGGTTAATATGGCGCCTTCGAAGGTTGCGAAAAACAATTCGACACTCCTCGGCGTGACGACACCAAACAGTGCACATTCCAAGCAGACCAGCCAAAACTGGAGAGAGCTTCCGCACCAGTTTTCGGTGTAACTGGGCGGCGTACCAAGCCCACCCATACACACAGCTGGCAACATATAGAGTTTGGCCGCGGCAAGCGATAGCTATAGTTTGTCCGACCCATGCCAGAACGCTATCTCCGCACGATCGTGGCCCCTATTAGCACTGCACTTTTTCGAAACATATATTCGACTCTACCTTCAAGCAATTTGTCCCCACGACGGGAATGCAGTACTGAAGGGGTTAAGGTTCAGGTCGTTGTTGGACGTGCCAACAAAAACAAGAAAAAATGGAACTTCTCGCGGCGTTTCTTCCCACCCGTTTCGAGCTATAAATTCGGGGCGACTCAACGGACGCATGGGAAACAAACACCGCAGGTGGCGCCCGGCATGGAAGTGTGCTACGTGGTTATTTTCGAGCCCCAGGAGGTGCGGGCATACTCTGCGGAGCTGATGGTGGTGACAGAACGGGAGAAGTTCATCGTCCCCGTCGGAGCTGTGGGACATCGTGCCGTGCTAGACTTTCCTGATCAGGTGCGTGGGTTTGTTGTCCAAACCAAGCCTCATCCTCTTGGGGCCGGTTCGGCACCGCGGTCCCGTTTTGTGCAAGAACCACTGAGATCATAGTTGTATTACATGGAAAGTTCGACCTGCCTGTACACGTTTTTGGATTTTTTTCCGAGGCGTTCGTTGGCAATTTTGAGGTATTTAGTTTTGCTACCGTATATACGTACCTGATATACATCGTATTGTTCTGTTTCTTGCACTTGGAAGAAAAACATTCGGCCACTTCTTCCATTTGTACACCGGCGGCGTCCTCTGGAACGAGCCTCGACTCCTTTGGAGCTGCACACACGTTGTTGGGGGACCACTAATACTTGGAAACAGTGTGGAATATTTTTTCGATAGAAAAGTGCTACGGTAACAGAAAAAGACGACACAAAACATACCGATGACGCCGACGACGGTGACTACAGCCATTTGTATACATGATCATCGCCCGCACTTTACTACTCGATACTGTTTGCATCTTGTTTTTTGTTGCGTTTTTTCGGCACAAAGAGAGAGTCTGCGCTGACGCGCGGACCGGGGTTGTTCGGTGAACGCGAGGGGCTAAGTTCTGCTGAACATGTGTGTGGAGAAGCGAGGAAGCAAGCGTGAACGCCAGACAACCTTCAGACAGCATCGCCCTGAGAGTAAACGACAGCCTGAGTTGATGTTAGCCCCCAACATTCAAACATGTCAGGTTGTTGCCGAGACAAGAAAAACAAAGAAACAGTTGCTGCACAGCTACGGCGTGACTTTCACAAGGACGCCCCCCTCCTCCTCTCCTCCGCCCCCCACCCCCCCGACCCAACCCCACCATCATCGAGCTGAGTAGATCTTGCTGCCTCACACGGCCGTGAAAGCCAGCGGCACAAAAAATCTTGTTGTGAGGAACTTGGGGACCCGTGCGGCTAGCGTGTCTCTCTCCTGCGAGCCGGCGGGGACGTTCAGTATAAAACCAGCCCGGGTAGTCGTGCCGGTGGGGGTGAGCTCTCAAGTGGAGGTGGGGTTCAACCCGGACCGATCTATCAGGTTCGAGCACACACGGGTTTGATGCAACATGGTAGAACTCCAGCATCTACGTACCCGCCCCCTCAGCTTTCTCATTATCCGGTGCTCTTGTTCTTGAGGACACACGGCCGATATAACCAACACAACCGGCCTTGGGGCGTCTTTTTATTTGTCCATAAGTGAGCTCTCCGGAGTTGAAGCTCGTGCTTCCACAAGAAAATGATCGGACGCCGTCGATAGTGCCGTACCATGCTCTTCTGTACCAGACTGTTCCGCACCATATTCATTATTATGCACCAGATAGTTCCGTACCATATTATTATGTACCAGATGTTCCGTTGCCGGACTGTGTTGTTCCGTACCGTGTTGCTCCATAGTTTTTCGAGACATTTTCTTTCACAGCAGTGCAGGCTACTCTTCTTAAGTATCGCTGCGTAAAATCAACCCTGCATCATGCCGGTACGAAATACGACAATCCGAGCGTGTTTGGGCCCAACTTCAGGTACAAGGGGGAGCTAGTCGTAGACTACGACAGCGGAGAAAAAAACGTCGTAGTCCTTTCTGCCTCAGCCGGAGGCGTCGATGTGGGCCTCAGCACACCCTCCCTCCAGCTCGAGCCGGCATATATAGGACTGTGCAGGTACGACGGGTCGGGTCACACGCGCAAAGAGTGTTAGGTGGCTGGGGAGGGGGTGGGGTGTACTTATTGGCATGCATGATCGTAGTCGTGCGACCATTGGCCCTCGCATCCTTACAAAGCTGGGACGTCGCTTTTTTACCGATCAGGCAGACGTTGCTTGCACCAAGCACGAAGCGCCGTTGGGCGTTCGGCGACTTGACCGGAAGGGTTGAGCCGCATCCTATTGAGAACCGCTTGTGAGGGGGGTTTCGGCACCTGGGGGGTACATTCTTGCGATGGCTGGGAGAGGGTGGGGAGGGAGTGTACTCATTATGATAGGGGAGAGGGGGTTGGCACATGTCACTTGGTCGTAAGTCTCCTGACCCTTCACAGATTTGGCAATGCTTATGAGTTCTCAACGTTGAAGCTCGTGCTACACATTGTTGGATGATAGTGATATTATTAGTAGAACGATAGAAGAGTTACAGTAAAAACATTAGCAATGCTAGTATTAACTCAGAACCACACCGACCTGTAGGAGAGACATTACTTGCGGTTAGAGCTACACATTGTAGATAACGTTTTCATGTCGAAAAAGGTGTTGCTCGTCGGACAAGAAAAATACCTTTACACGTACGCATATGAATAGTAGTGAAAATATGTCAAAAGCGGACGGCGAGCGACCGCAGAGAAAGAGAGAGCAGCGCGAGAGGCAAGCCTACGTGCTTCGACACCCGCTCTGTCTACCCCCCGCCCGACCGAAACATATGTGGCATCGCAGCCAACGGACGCTGAAGATCGTGAACAGGAGTGAGATCCCCGTGAAATTCGCATGGAAGGCGTTTGCTGCACCTGAGGAGGAGGAGGTGAGTACAGCATAATAAATATTTTCAACGGAACCCTCCGTGGGCCTAAAGGTAAAGACCGAGCAGATAGTGATGAATATTTTGTAGCATCAGCTGCGTTGATTGCCCTCGAATCAACACGGGGGTGGTAGCCCCGGGTGAGAGTCTACGGCTGGTCGCAGCAGAGAGACCTCGTGAGTCCCAAACTATACTCATGACAAAGTGTTACCGTATCATCAATAGGGCGAATGCTTAGCAGTTGTGGTGCGGACACCGCAAGCTGCGCATCTCGGCCAGACATCATGATCTATCTGTCGGACAGATCATGATCTATCTGTCGGACAGATCATGATCTATCGGCCGGACAGATCATCTGCAGATATATCATCTGGCAATTTCTAACCTCCCGCTGTGAGAGGTTGTGCAGGATCTATCTATCTGTGACAGTACAGATCATCCAACCCATGAAACATTCCCTACTATTGTACGGGTCCCATCCACCCGGCAACATGAGCTAGACACACACAAGATCGGGAACGGATCTGTTATCAAAGTATCTAGATCACGATGAAGTGGGAGTCAATGGGTTGTCCTAAGCGTGGATTCTTGTTGTCATCCTCCAACGAAGCAGTAGCTGATGCTATCACCGTTAGAGCGGTGAGTCGACACAGCTTATGTCACCACACGAGCTATTATTTAATAGTCGGAAAACGAGTTGATCGCTTCCTGAAGGTGCCGACTATCCGACTTGTGGGGTTTCCATGCCTGCAGGAAGGATACAGTAAGCTGAAAGCGGCATATATATGTATATATATATATATATTTACATGCTTTCGCTTCGGGCGGGGGGCTCTCTTGACCGGGTAGGGGGCTGACTTCGCTCTCGCTTCGCTCGCCTGCCTGTCTAAAGTGGGCAAGTCGGCTAGCATCAGCTGGCTCTGCCAGCTTGCTTGCCGACTAAGGTTAGCTTTGTCTTAGTTCGCCAATACTGTCATCACAGTGTTTTCACGTTTTTAGCATCTCCTGAAATCCATCTAACCCATGGTTGCCAAATATTACGGGGCACCATAGTAAATAGAACCTGCGGTACACATAAAAACCTACATATTTACTTATTTTTATTAATAATATTTGGTCCTATTTCCTATGCCCCCCTGTACGAGTCGTGAAAAACTCCTGGCGACTCGCAGGAGTAGGAATCGACTTTTTTCTACGTTCTTTTCCCCCTCTCATCGCCCCGGTGATTCAGTGGTACCCTCGAGTGCTGCTGGAGTTGATTCCGTGAAATCGAATCCCACCTCCCTCCGTGGCGATAATTTCTTAATTTGCAAGAAAAGAAGAAGAAGAAGAAAAAGGGATACACTACTCAGAGCGCGTGGCGGGGTAGGCGCAATCCAATAACGCGAGTCGACAAGGAAATACATTAATGAAGTCTTACCTCGCGATGTAAGTGAAGGCACGAACCGCTGTAGGCGGAGGGGGGAGGAGAGCCTATCACACGGTGTCACCCCGGATCTGAGTTACGACTGGGGAAAGGGGGGAGAGAGGCAAACGAGGGCGAAGACAATAAACGGGAAGAGCGGATCCCCCCCGCTGTGTCTCGTGATTGTTCGTTATTTTCCCTCACGTCCAGAAGGGTTGTCATCGGCCGCAGAGGTTAACATTAAGCCTACTGTACATGAAGGAGCACTCCTTCGCGCCGCCCCCTGTACCCCCCGTCCGATATGCAACCCTCCCACCCGACCCTAACCCCGCCGCAGGAAGAGCGTGGTAGGCTGCACGCGGAAATGGCGAGGATGCAGAGTCTAGAAGAGGAGGCCCTCATGAAGGGAACTCTCTCCGCGCAAGCGGGCACGGCCTCTTCCTCAAGTATAGGCGCCTTCGGTGGGGTGGGGAGAGAGGCAGAAGCAGCGGCGAAATCAGGAACAGGCGCCGCAAAATTGAGCAGCGGAGATGGCGACGAGCCGCAAACGGACGAAGAAGAAGAATACTCCGACCAGGTACGTCCGTACACAGACACGCGATCGGAGTACAGTTTATATATATATAAATATATATATACATATATATACCCACACGCAGCTTTCAAACATGCTGCTTTTGAACAAAAACATCGATGTCACAGCTGGGCGAGGTGTTTTGTTTTTTCAACGATTTGCTATAGGTGAGCGATGCAAAAATGAGATTTCCGACAAAAATCATCGCTTTCACAGCCGAGGGATTTGTTTTTTTCACGGTAAACAACGATAAAATCAATTAAAACTCACTCACAGTGTTTCCAACCGCATTGTTACTGCCGCACGTACGTACGTATTGTTGTTATGTTTGCCATTCGACAATGTGAAAGCGGTATGAACCCTCAACGTTGATCACTCAGAAATATTCCGCACCTCGCACAGGTCATGATGATATACCTACAGATAGATGGTGATCTATCCATCTACCGATAGATCATCTAGCAATTCCTCATCTGCCGTTGTGAGATGCTGTGCAGCATCTATCTATCTGCGACAGTTTAGATCATCCAACCCAGGAAACTCGCGCGAGATCACGCAGATTGTACGGGGTCCCGGCCGGCAACATATGATCTATCTGCCTTGAAACATCCAGTTTATGAAGTGGGAATGATCTGTGGATAATCTGTACATGATCTGTGCGAGGTATGAAACGTTCCCAAGAAGAAAGAAGGAGGAGATAAAGAAACCAACGGAAACCAATCATCGCGATTGATTTGATAGCCTGTATATACTCCGCTTCATTTTCTCTCTTTGTCGCTTGGATGCACGGCAAATAATCGGTCGAGGTTATTAGTACTGCGGTCCCGTTTTGAGGAAAAACTATTTGAAATTTGACTGGATTGTCTCCCAAAGCGGGACTGCAGTTTGCCAAAGGAGGGCTGAAGCTTCACATCACCTATTTAGATCGTCTATTAACGCGTAAATGTTCACCTGCACTCTGATCTACACCCTGCATGTAGAGCCCAAGCCAATACCAACATGCCCTTAAGTACAGGCGACGTCCGTGCACTAACTTTTCATCCAATTGCTTCCTACATTTCGTTTTTTGGAACAGAGTAATGAATTTACTTCGGCGGAGAGAGGTCCCCTCCCGGCTAGTACACTGCGTACCACTGTGTACCGCAATACTTCGTATACGGACCGACTACATTAAGTTTTGATATACAAATGGACCTCACATTTCCGAACAGAGTGGTAGATCTCAACGGTTTCACGGCAAGCCCGGAATAACTGATACACCTTCGTTGTTTGTTTTGAACTGACCGTCTCTCTGAGTAGGGGCGGGGGACGCCCACTTCGTGCGACGAAACACAATGGCACCAGACGCCCGTCCATCGAGGAATAGTGCTCCTGCTGTGTGTTGGTGTGGTGATATCCATAGGACTGTTGTTTGTGGATAAACACGCCACTGTTCATTGATTGCACAGCAGGAGACACTCCAGAGCGAAGGATCAGCACGGGCATTGGATGTGCTGGGTGTCCGTAGATAGAAGGGACAGTTTAGCGTGAACAACGCAAACAAACGAATAATCTACGCACACTGTGCTCTCGCACGCGGCGAAACAAATTTTTTAACCAGTTTGAGTATCACCATGCAGCTCCACGCCGCTCCAACATCGACTCGCACCTGAGACCACCATGGAACATAATGCGCTAACAGCCAAGATATATAAAAAGGCGTACTACGGCAGATATATTGGGCGTTTCACTTGATTGTAGTATATCTCATAGCATATCCCACACATTTCCTACTGACCGGGCTCCTCAACCATTGAAACTCTCAAACTACGCTACAATTGTATATTCGCATCCGATGTGTATGGCACATAATTATTTGCGAGCCCATTAGATTGTGTGTCGGGAATAGCTTATATACGTTATTTTATTGGGTGCGGTTTCTAACGGAACTCGCGTGAGCTTATGGTCCTTTTTTTGCGGCGTTGGGGTTTGGTCGAGCAATTGCTGGTGTACCGTAAGGGCACGAAACAAAACATCGGAACGTGAAGCCGTTCCGAGCCAAACTCTAGAAGCACCGGGTCGACACGACACTGGGTAACAAGAGGCAAACAAATGTCCACAGTAATGATCGCCCGTCGCCAATAATCGAGCACTGGTCACGAGCGTACGGCCAGGAATGCCACAGGGGTCCAAACGGTTGTTGTATGCTGTATCTGCGTTCACTGTGGACGGATTTATGATACCTGTTTGATGTGCATATCATAGTCCAAACGAGGGTTATGTTCACGACCAGAGAGGCAGTAGTTAAGGCTAGAGAAAGCGATCGTCACGGGTGTTCCCCCCCTCCGATATTTTCCGTCCACCATAATCTTGAAGTGGCGTCATCGGACGCGTTCGATGGGTAACAGTCAATGCGACACCCGTCCCCCGGTTTGACAGTTTCACGGACTCTGATAATACAACCTCGATTATTTCATTAAACCACAATACTGTATAGTATATCAAGACATTATTGGGTTTCCACCTATCTACGAGGCAGGCGATACAGTGTGCATGAAGCGGGTGCGTATGTGGCAGTCGCAACATGACCGGGAAAATACGCCATGTTCGTACAGGCCCTCGCGATGCCTGCCCCCCCCAATACCACACTACAGTAAGGAGTAGGGGGAATGAAACCCAACACCGGCCGGCACCGACAAGGGTCGACTGCTTTCAAGGGCCGCCTGGCGCTGGTGGTAATTGAGATTATGATGATAATGATGATGATGATGATGATGACGGTAATAATGGTGGTGATGATGGTGATGATGGTAAATGATAACGACGTTGATGAGGATCATCGTGATGATTATGATTGTGATGATGATGATGATGATGATGATGATGGCGATGATAATGGCGATGATGATGGCGATGATGATAGTGATGAGGTGCTTGTGGTGGTGGTGGAAGTGGTGACGACGACGACGAGAATGATGATCTCACAATATGCTATGGCCCTTTTCCCTGACGTATAGACCCGTGGTATACACAATGTCGGTGTTGCACACCCATCCGGATATGAGTATTGCACTCTCTCACGCGCCTATATACATGTCGAATGAGTCCCCTCCCCCCCACGCCCATGAGATTCCCCTTTCCCAAACCCTTACCATACCGTGCCACAGCCGAAGACCCGAACCCCTTTCCCATATTACACCCGCCGACCAAATCCCCTCTCCCACCAATCCATCACCATGTCCAATCTCAGGAGGAGTGGGCGACGGCTACTGCCAGCACCTTTGCTGCTTCGGGAGAGGTAGCTAATGGTTCCTTCCGCAACTCTGCAAGGCAAGCACGAAACCCCCACTCGTTCGTGGCCGGTCTCCCCCCGAGCGTTCAAGCGGCCCAGGCGGCGCTTAAGCGCAAGTACCGGCACTTGCGAAGGGCTCTCGGGAAGGATGGGATGCTGTTCGCGGACGAGATTTTCGAGATACGCCCTTTGGAGGGAGATATCTGGGCTCGAAGCGAGATTGAGGTGCGAGGAGTAGAGCCTTTTATGGGAGGTGCCCCAAATGTTTCAGGTGCTACTCACGTGAGGAGCTGCTCACTATCTCACCCGGAACATGGATTCGAAGAAAAGTGTCCGAGGAGCCCGACCTAACTTCCCCTGCGATATAAAAACAAACTTACTACCGAAACAACCGTACGCGACGGTAGCCGCTCACTGGAGAAGCTAAACTCGGTCAGGAGGTATTGAGCCAAAGACGGTTCACCCCCTGCCTTGGGATGAGTATGTTAGGTCTATATGTTGAGTAATTCAGCGCAGTACATAGGTATATCCAGGCGAGGAGGATTCATTTGGTGGAAAAGGAGGAGGGCTCAACTAACGATGATTTCAAGTGGTCAGAGAAGGGAGGAGAACAATCACTCGACGAAGGAAAGTGCAGGAGTTGTAGAGGTCGAGAAGAAACGAATGGGGACCTATTGGAGATGGGTGCGATAGGATCACTCGAGCGAACCGAGGCCTTTCGATTGGGCCGAAGGGCAATGCGCTACGATTGGATCCGTCGGAAAAACGGAAACGCACAGTTGTGTGCCGCGCGGTTAGCCGGCGGGCGACTCGAGGACGCGCGAGATCCCAGGAGCGCCGTTTCGACTGCCGCACAGCTGGTGTGGGTTAGTAGGGCAAGATAACGACAGCCGCAACAATATAAAACAATGCGGTACTGCGTATGCACCGAACCTTTGTGTGTGCACACGCCGCGTTTTGAACAAAAATATCGCAAAATAGCAGCAGCTACAAAGTGGTATGCTCCCTTTCGGTGATGTGACGTTATTTTCCACAGCCCTCGATGCCCACCAACGACCAACCGCCAATATATGCGTAGGCGCTATAAGGGTAATGATGATGGCAGTTCGGCGCACGCACGAAAATCCCCGCCTGCCCCGTGTCCTCCCACCCCTAGCCGCTACCCCAAGCCGCTACATACCGTCGTGTGTGCGACGAGAGAGGGGTAGCGATTTTTCCGGCCCAAACTTTTTCTGACCGACGGGGACTCCTGGTCTGAGGAGCTACAGTTTTCCAATGACGCGATTCACTGTACAACCTAAGCCGTTGGGGGTGTTTGTTTTATCGTAAGGAGATTCTGGCTGAGGTGAAGAGCTTGCTTGACCATTTTTAGGGCGAAACTGCCCTGTCCCGTTTCGGAGAACAAACGGCTTAGAACTATTACGGAGGGTCATATCAAATAGGACCTACGGTACACAAAAATACCCATATATTTCGCAATTGTTAATAACAATATTAGGTCCTATTTACTATGGTCCCCCGTAATACGACTGGTTTTGCCCCAAAAACGGGATCGCAGCCCTAAAAATCCGCGAAAATATTACCGGGCATTCATAGCATGCAGAGTGACACACCCGCTCGGACAAATTTTGTTTTAATTTTCATATCTCGGCGTTGGAGAGGGTTAAGGCTTAAAACGCCGACCGACGCTATCTAAGGAAATTTATGCCGTTCAAATCTGCTGCGAAGCCACCATTTTCTTGTTGTGTGTGCACCCACCCCATTGCCACACAAGGAGAAACTCGGCTCCGAAATTCGTCCCAAGGGGGTGTGCTATCGCTAGCGTGCTTCCAGGTGCCGCTCCGGACGCAATTACAAGGACGTTTTCGCCATTATCATGAAGACCGAACGATCCTTACATTTACGGCCATAGTGGTATATGTTAAGGTGTTTACTAAGCCCTACCGCATAACAGCGCGCATCTACCGACAGTCACCCTACCGCCACCACCACCACCACCACCACCATCACTAACACCCCTCCGATCCCGCTTGGATGAAAAACAACAGGTGACCGTATTGTTTCGCCCACAAACAACGACGGAGTACAGATCCAGCGCTTTCTTGGACTGCGTCGGGCGCGAGGAACGCCTTCCTCTATTTCTGACGGGAGACGGAATCGGACCCAAGGTTATGTGGTCGTGGGGCTCTAGGTTTCCTGTCTTCGGGAGGCAAAGATACGGAAGTCGTCGTAGCACTGGCGTCCACTGGCGTGGGTGCGTGTGGCACCGAGTTACGTATCTCGTCTTCTTAGTTGCCAATGCTCTTCTAGAACTTCCCCCGCGTCCTTTCGGACTACAAACTTTACTCGGAACTGATGTAGAACAAAACATGTACGTCCTATATCGAAAGGGTAAATCACGGATTACTTGGGAATAATGTAAGACAACACATGTGCGTCCTGCCACAAAAGGGCAAACGACAAATGAGGTAATCGCGTGACCTCATGACCCCCTTACACCCCCGCTGCCGGCGCAGGTGGTCCTGAGCTTCGATGTTCTCGACATGGGCGATATCTTCATCAGCAGCAAACACACATACGAGGCAAGCCAAGCGAATAATGAGAACGGAGGTGTAAGGAAATGGAAAAGTGGAGTAAGGTCGACGTAAAAAGACGGGAGTACGGTAGGTACTGAAGTGAGTCAGATTTTTAGCGCGTGGGTTCTCTTCCTTGGTGTCTCGCTTCCCTTGGTTTCTTCATTTTGGGAATGTTCCTGATAGATCAACGTTGAAGCTCGTTTCTTCACATTTTTGAGGACGGCAAACACAACATTGGACATGTACAAGATATCCATCTATGCTATCTGCTGGTCTCACAGCTCCCACTAAGCTTACTACTGTCGTGTTGTTGATCCCGCTAACGTAATCTCGGTCGGATTGGGCGCGCTCCCTCGCAGTTTGAGTTTTTTCCCCCGAAATGTCTCGATTAAAAACGATTTTCCCGCTCATGAAAAACCAAACATACTCCATACAAACGAGGGTCTCGCCCAATCTAATCGGGCAACCTTCTGAGTTCGATGAGATCGACGCAAAAAACGAGACGAAGAACAGCAAAGGACCTCAAAACGCAGGATGAACAGAGCCCCATCCCCACCGAGGATAGCAACTGATAGCATGAGGACAAGAAAACACCATGCCATGCTAGAGTATGCTGAAGCCAGCATCGCCTGCGGAGTCTAGGCTTGGCGGAAACACTAGGCCTTGTGGGCTCAGTCCTGTGGTCTGACTGGATATTTTTAATGTAAACAAACAGGAAGAGGAACAATTTTTTCGATAATATTATTGGGAGTAAAAATAAACTCCTAGGTACCTTGCAAAATACGTGTTTCGACGAAATCCTCGACGTTACACTGAAGTTTGTTTTACTTTTGTTTTATTAAAAAAAACACAGAAGAAGGGGGGATGTTTTGCGCCTCTCGGTGGATGCCAAGAGCGCGATCCGCTCGCAGCGTCAGAACACGACCTTCTACCTTTGGGCATTTTTTTTTTCACCCCGTTTATCATCTTCGCTCCTCTTTTCTCTTTTTCCTCCTGTGATAGGGGACCATACCAGGTAGTAAATAGGACCAAATACTGTTAGTAAACGTATGAAAATATATATATGTTTAGTGTGTTCCGTAGGTCCTATCTATTGTGGTCCCTCGTAGTAGTCGTGTCCCCGGTCCAGCGTCACATATATAGCGAGCTCTTCTCCCTCCCTCCCCACTACGGTTCTTGCCTAGGGAGGCGTTTTTATCGCGTCAAGAGTTCCACCGTTTTTCCAGCCGTCTACTCGCGTCTAATTGCGTACTGCGTACACGAACGGTTTGACGCGGACACCTTCAGACGAGACGAGGCGAGTCAATAAACGTCCGTCCGTCCATGCCATGTTTATTTTTTCGGCGGTTCTTTCGCAATCCCATTCCTCACTACAAGTAAGCTTTAGTTGTGGTTGTCATCATTGTTTCTTGTCTGGTCTCGATTACCGTGCGTACGATGCATCCACACGAACAGGTGACGCTGTTGAACAGGGGAGACATCGCCGCCGACTGGACGCTTCAAGCCCCGCACACCCCGTTCGCGAGCAAATTCCTCTTCGGCCCCACCCAGGGTACTCTGGACGTGAAGGATAGGTGATGAAAAAAAGCATTGTTCCCTAGAAAATCAGCCGCAGATCCGATTATTACCACAGATCTACCCGTCGGACAGAGAGCCGATTCCTGAGCTTCATGGTCCAGGTCCTTCAGGGCAGATATTCATATAAATATGTATATACATACATATACTTCGAAGTATACATTTATCTCTGAACTGTATGATAGCTCATACTGCCGAAAGAGAGCCGCAGGACCTGCGGTGATTCGAGGCATGTTTTTACCTGGGTTGGATCTGTACTACGCGTGTCCTGAACAACAGCTCGTAACGGGCGGTTTATATCTATCGATAAACAAGGATATCGTTAATGATCTACTGCTCTACAGCGTGCTCTGCCCGTCCGACACGTTCATCAATATAATTCGTGCAAGAGTCATCCGAAAAGAGCGCGCCGGACTCGGGGCACCGCCGCCACCCAAACTTTGCGATGGTTAAAGAGTTGCGGCTTCGCGGATGGTTCCCGTCGTACGTGAACAAAATGTACGACGTGGAAAGTCTGCATGAAAAAAGTCTTCCGGAAGAAAAAGTTTCGGGAGCTTTCCGTGCGCAGCCTGCATCTAAATATATACCCTGGTAGCTTGCAGGGACGCCCCGGGATCTGTTTTGCCTGCCTGGCTCTGACAAGAGTACAGGAGCATGGCTGTGCTCCTGCCTTAGCAGGCTTGGAGTGAGTCGAGGTTGACGTTTTCTGTCACGTCGGATCGGTATCTTACGGTAGGCGTTCGGCACGGACGCGTGCCATGGGAGGGGTCTGCTTCTTTGTCTGAGGCTCCCCACGTGGGAGTAAGTTCTATTAATGCTGGGACCACATTAAAAAAGACCCACGGTACACACGATAAACTATATGCTTCGTATTTCGCTATTTTTACTAACAGTTTTTGGTCCTATTTACTATGGTTCCCCCCCCAACAACCCACTTTAGAGAGGAAACACCGCAAGTTTAAGCCCGACGCACAATGTAAATCGGGCTTGCAAAGGAGATACTTTGCAACACAAGACGGGGAAATAGCAAATGATATATATATATAGATAATATTCAGGTGGTGTGAGAGTTGAGGAGCCCTTCTCCGTTAGCGCGGAAATGGTTAGGCTCGAAATGATTCCAGTGGCGCGGCTCCACGTCCGATTGGTTGCCTGGGGGTACGATGGGATAAGACTACAAAATCGCTTGCTATGCACCTCGCTCACCTCACGTATTGCTCCAAGCTTGGTCTACTATCGCTGCAGTAGCGTCCATTGGCTGCGTAGCACGAGTACGGCCTACAGGCTGCTTCCTAGCATCGTGTATACCTGGTACGAGACAACAACACATCTTGTTACCCCCCGCGCGCTTGGTGCAAGCAATGTCTGCCTGATCGGTGAGAACCCTACGTGCTCCATCCCGGCATATACATCTACGGCCATGCATGATATGAGTATCCCCCACCCCGCCCCCCGCGCGTACGCATACACCCGGTACGTTCTTTCTGGCTTCACTTCCTCGTTGAATTGACCGCAACATTTTTTATTCACGGCATCGTATATCAGAGAGGACAGAATAGCTTGTTTCACCCCCTCAACCGTATGCCCCTACGCCCTTTGTGGCTTTTCCACTCTTTCTCGTCGAAAGGAGATGAAGAATATCTCGCTACCCGCGTTTGTTCCTCTCTCATCGCCAAAAAAGCATGACGCTGACCATGGACTTCGAGTCGGACATCCTCGGGGAGTTCTCGGAGACATTCTCCTTCGTCCTCAGGGGGAACGAGGAGCCCATTCCTTGCCAGTTCAAGGGGCACGTGGTAAGAATTTTCATGCCTTCCCGCTGCCCTAACTTGTATAAAATTGTACAGTTCGTATTGTATATCGGTGCTAGCTGTGCAAGGATTCGGCCACTTGTTTTGCGCGTGGGTTTGTAGCGTAACTTCTTGATGCTGAGCAAAACGAAACACGAGAAAAGTGTTTTTTCACTGCTGGTCTCCTAACCAAGTTGTAGATATCAGTGCTTCTTTTTTTCTCGCTCCCGGCTCGTTTCGTCAGGCAGGTCTATCAAACCTTGCCTTTTGTGGGAACAAATCGTATGCTCACTCGTACGTGAACGTTTTCATCTACAAACGGCCTTCGGTCAGGTCTTTGGGGCTGCGTAAGGCGTTTACAGTTGTACACGTACAGAGTACCGGTGCCGGAGAAAGAGGAAAATACAGAACCCAGCATGGTTCACTAAAATTTTATAGCTGTGATTCGGCATGACGTAAGTCACCAACTACTTCATCAATCGGACCAACAGCTAGTCGATTCTCGTAGGTACCGACTATCCGACCTTTGGGTTTTCATACTTCCAGGAAGGAGTGTTAGAAGTGGAAAACCTCAAAAATATAATTGAGAGCAGCCCCCTATGCGCGAGGAAGAGGGCTGAATCGGCTCGCCTTGCTCGCCTAACTCAAGGCCGGTACGTCGGCTGGCCATCAACTGGCTTCATCGGCCAACTTACCGACTAAAAGTCAATTAGGTGGCTAGCGGCACCTACCAATTACCACTTTTGGACAGAAGCATCAGGAGTGTTTGTACATTTAATAGGAAGACCCAGCGGTCCTTCATATTAACGTCCAAAGTGGTAGTTAGTAGTCGTGAAAAGGTGCCGACTCCCAGCTTTTGCAGATTACTGAGTAGACAATACTCTCGTCGTTAGGGGCGCGCGACTCATTTTCCTCGACCCTACCTTTCGTCTCGTCAGATCGGCCCAACGTTTCATTTCGACGTAGACGAGGTGGATTTTGGAGCGATAAGCTACGACTGCCCCGTGAGCGCGTCTACCGTCCTCACCAATACGTCCGAGATATCCATGGTGTGGCGGGCGAGGGTGCCGCAGGTGAGCTTGGAGCCAAAAAGCGGGGGCGTAAGAATTGTGTCCCCGGGGTTGGATAAATCTTGCTGGCTGTGCATATATATAAATATGATGCCACTTTCATCGTGATCTACGATGATGGCACGGAAAAATAGAAATATATTAGGGGAAAACAGAAAATTCCGTCCGCCCATCGTTGTGCGCGAGGCACGCCGACAACGGTAGATGTTCATCGTAGGTGTTCATCTTACCGGAGCGACTGCTCCCTGCGACGGCATGTCACGGTGATTGCTGGGGAATCAATACGGGGTGAGCAGCCCTGGGTGAGAGTCCTCGACTGATCACAACAGAGAGGCTCTAGTTGATCTCAACTGTCTATATTCATATACCAGTTCGAATCAAAGCTGACCGGTCGCCTCCTCGAAGTGGTACGAGTGGCATTGGCATCCTGATGACACCAGAGCACACCATACTTAAAATTCGAGTAGCTTCGTGCAGTCATGCGGGCGAAAGCGCAAAACACCATGCTTGAGTTGAGTACGTAGCATCGCCAAGGCTTCTTCAAAGGAAAAGCGAAAATCTACCATTTCTTGATGTTGTGTTTCGCTCGAGTACATTTTATATGACGAAACGAAGGAGTGAGAAAAACAAAAGCAACGCTGCTCCGGAGGGCCGCGGAATCACAAAACAAATGTTGAGGTCTACCTTGACTTTGTACAAATAAACGCGGATGAATGCCATCGCTGTAACGGGACTGAAGACACGGGTTGAGCCTACAACTGCTGCGTTCAGCTGCCACAAGGTTTATTTGCCAAGGAGGGCTTGATGGTCCTAGTTTGGAGTGTGTAAGTGTGGCTGGAGGTATTTGACAAAAAAAGGACACCCCACTCTGTTCTTTGGGTCCCAGATAAGGAGGGGGTATACAACCACCAGATGGAACACCATTTCGCCAGTTTTGTTTTTCAACTCGTCCAGATACCTGACCATTCTAGTTTGTTTCTCAGTCTGACCTCGGAAAGGACTGTAGATACGTACTGCCCTTAATTCCTTTTTTCGTTCACTCTCGGTGTGTCCCACGATCGAGTGACGTACTTGTCCATGAACGTGGACCCCCCTCCGCCGTCAGGATGGAACGTTCCGGAAACGAGAGCTGACGATCACGCCCTCGAACGGCTATCTCTCACCGGGTCAGAGCGTTGAGCTTCTCGTGGAGCTGATGAGCCAGACCGTGAAGGTATACGATACGGACCAATACTGCACCGCTGCTGTACCGTAGCACTGAGGAGGATACTCCTGATCTGCATGATGTCTCATGTTGCCGGTTGCAAGCCCTACAATCTGCATGATCGGGCGCATGATTCCGAATTTGGGATATGTACGTCATAACGTTTTTCTGCGCCGTCACTGATGATTTAAACAAAGGTACTGTATTTTGATAAGTTGAGAGGTCCTTCTTCTCCGACTATGACGGGGGGCCATAGTAAATAGAACCAAATATTCGAAGCAAAAACAACGAAATACATAGGTTTTTGTGTGTACTGTAGGTCCTACTTACTATGGCCCCCCGCAATAAGGCGGGCCTATAGCCCTCGATAACACCCCCTGGTTGAGCCGTCGCTTGACGTGGTGGCGATCCCGGCTTTGAGGAATCTATAAAAGAGCGCTCCGTTGGACTTGTTTGCTCTCGATTCCTAAGGGTGGTTTGTTTTGCTGGCGGCCGTTCGGAGGTAGCATTGCTCCAGACAGGGACGACGGGGTGGACGGCGTGGAGGGTGTACTACCACGCTCACGTTGGTATGGGTCAGCTATCCGCTGCCCTCACTACTATACCGTACGCGGCCGGGGGGGGGAGGGGGCGGGGGGTTGATTTACTGGTTTTGCCGCTAACTTGTTTTTTAGAATGTATGCTTCCACCTTACGATATACCCGAGGTACACTTCGAAGTAGTTCATTTTGTTAATCCTATCTAGTATTCCTGGGTCAGAAACAGCCCCACCCAGCCGATACACTCCCCTGAATACGTGGGAAACCCCGCCTTGCCACAGTACCGGAAGTAAGGCTGCCGCTCTTGCTGATCGAAGGTCTCCTGCTGTAGCTTCCCTGTGCTCATTCTTAGCACTACGCTGTGCTGTGACGCAAACCATCACATCTTGCCTAAACACCTGCACCAAACATGATGTTGTACACTCCCGTTTTAAAGGTCCAGCCAACTCGAGTCCTACAACCGCCTGGCCCGGTGTGAGTTCAAGTGTTTGCTTCTTGTTTTTCCATCCTATTCATTAATTTCGCCCCTCTGCTCTCTCTCCTTTCTACTCGTAGCCCCGATCCGGCGTCACGTATATAGCAGGCTCTTCTCCCTCCCTCCTCCCCACTACGGTTCTTGCCTTGGAAGGTGTTTTTACCGCGACAAGACTCCGGGCCTTTCTTTCCTCGCCGGCCCGTATCGAACATGTATTGTGCACTCAAACGCCCGCCGATATTCGCATGGACCGGGCAACCCTCCCTCCCCGCGTCACCATCTCTCCGTGTCTTCAGGTTTACGAGTACTATATCACAGTGGACGTTGAAAACGTTGGCGAGGAGCTGCTCAGCATCCCCTTGAAGGCAGACTGCCAGGTACTGTTTTTGTACGGCAGCGCATCAAAAGTAGATGTACAACATTCCCCGGAAGCAGCGCGTCCGGGGTCAGCTTCGCTGCTTTCTATCGTTTCCGAGTTGCGTCCGACGCTGTGGTGTGGGATGTCACTCTGGGCATAAATATGAGAACTACTCAGTATTCATATTGATGTATACACGATCCGTATACTTCCGTCTATAGTGTCACACAGCAGTACGGGTCCGCCAACAACAACCACTACTACTTGATTATAGCGTGAATCCTTCTCAATGGGACCTTATTGTGACACCATCCTTGTTCAACCTCAACGAGCATGCATATATACGCTATAATTATACCAGTCTGACCGTAAATAGGAAGGCCTTTCATGTATGCCTTAAGAAAAATCTTTCGATGTCCCCTCGTGTTCACGATCAGACTGGAAAAATTGAGTGCAGTACTCGTCGCTGATCACGACCTCTCTCTCGACCCATTTTTTCTTACGTGGCGCCCTCAAAAGAAGGGTACTTGCTATTGCGGGGGGCCATACCATGTAGTAAATAGGACGAACAGTACACAAAAAAGCTAACCGGTATGTATTTCCCTATTTTTACGGCAGTAACATTTTAATTCGTGTATAGTTTGGGATTAATGAGGCCTCCTGCTGCGATTAGCCGGAGACTCCCACCCAGGGCTACTACCCCCGCGTCGATTCAATCGTCATCAACGCGGCACCTCGTCGCAGAGAGTAGTTGCTCCGGAAAATAAACACTACAAACAAACAGAAAACGATGTCGTTGTCCGCGCTACTCGCGCGCGACGATGGGAGGGCGGGATGGTCTGTTTTCCCTAATCGTTACCTACTTCCTCGTGTTGCCGTTGGTCGATCGAAGAGCAAGTGTCCTTTCTTGCTTTCAACTTTCTCATACGGTACCTCCTGCAGGCTTTCTTCCAATCCGGGGATGCCCTTCATGCGTCCCCAAATTCGGTTCTGAAGATTACTGCAGTAACATTTCGTTGTCGCTTTAACTCCTGTATAGTTTGGGATTAATGAGGCCTTTCTGCTGCGGCATGAGATCACACCCATCCTTGTTGTCTATCCCCTTGTCTCAATGCCGTCTTATCTCTGTTTCTTATTGTCTTTCCCGCGTGTTTTTTTGTTGTCCTGATTTTACCCAAACTTCTACCTTGGCCTCTAGTGGGTTCGCCTCTGGTGGCTTGGCTTCAGCTAGCCCTCCGGAATGCTGTATACGAGCGAGTAAACTGATGACAGCGGTAGGGCGTCTGCCTCGATAAAAATCGTCTCGCGGGAACGCTTCACGCCTACTGCCGCCGCGAACGCTGTCGCCCCTACGTATCTGCGTGCGACGGAGGCGGACTTCCACCCCACGTACTCCATAAGAACGTCCATGGCCGTACCGTCCATGTGGTGACTTGCCGCCTCTCCCACTCGAAAGGAGTGCATTGTGTACCGCTTATCCGCCATGGCTGCCGCACGCAAATGGATCTGGAGGCTGGTGGTCATCTGCGCTGCCGTAAGAGCCCCGTCCCCCCTTTCCCCGCTGTCTAGAACGCTCGGGAACAGGAATCCTGACCCCTCGGCGAGTGACTACTTAATGGATTCCGCTGCCTGTTCGTACTCCACTATGGCCGCGACCGCGCAGATTTCGCGGCAGTCTAGGTTCTTCTTTACCACGAGAACAATTCTTGGCCCTATATAGTAAATAGGACCTACAGTACCCACAAAGCCTATACATTTCCCCATTTTTACCAACAATATTTGGCCCTGTACAGTAAATAGGACCTACAGTACACACAGAAACCTGTACATTTCCCCGCTTTTACTAACAACGTTAGGTCCTATTTACTATGTTCCCCCGTGACAGTCGTACGTACCGGTGAGGTCCTGTTTGGCCATCCTCCGTCACCGGGAATCGGCAGGAAGGTGAAGCTAGAGACGCCTTCTATGGCAGCGGTACGAGATAGTCGCATTTATTTTCCGGGGCGTCCCCGCTCGAGGAGAGGGCTCCAGTCATACCTCACCAACAAATGACTTTGATATAAGGATGGAGGTTTAGCCCGATGATTGCTCCCCTGAGAGGCTCTGGGTTTTGTCTAACGAATACATATTGTGCAGCACAAAACCGGATACCAGGTACGCGTAGTTCTTTCTGTCAGGCAGACGAATAGTTTAGGCCGAAACTTCGCTACCTGCCTACCCCTATCGCGCGCCACTATGTCCCATAATAGGAACGGTTATATAATTTAGTAGTATAAAAAAAGGCGCTTGTAATTCGGGACATGATATGTGTACTACAACAACGCGACATGACCCTGCTGTAGACCCATCTCGCGTCAGGGGTCTTCACTTTTCCTCCTGCTCAGTATTTTCCGACTCAGTTGGTTCCTAAGAGTGAGCAACTGAACTACCCGCAGAACACTATCACACCAGGGCGATAAGACAGCACACACTCTAGGACGATTTTTCAAGCTGGGTGTCTAGGCAACGGGGAGGGCGCACTGAATACGACGAGCGAGGCGTCTACGCAACCTTCTCGGCGGAAATATTTCCAACACCACCATTTTCGTCGCGTGTGTGCCCCTTAACCCCTTTAGGACCGCCGTCCCGTTTTGGGGATAAAGTACATGAAATTCGAGTGGTTTGTCCCCGGAACGGGACTACGCTTCGATATGGGTTGAAATAAGCACATCTTGGAGGAAACCGAGTCTGAAATTCGTCCTAGGGGGTGTGATATCGTATCACCCCAGTGGGATAGTGGCATGCGGTAGCCGGTATGTATACTGCGATAATTTTTACTACCGCAGTCTCTCTTCGCTTCGACACTTCTAGTGCTGCAGTCTCGTTGCGAGGACAAACCGGTCAAAATCTGCCGCGAGCAAGTTTGTCCCCCAAACGGGACCGCTGTCCCAGAAGGATTCAACCAGAGCTGGTGTTATGTGTCAAGCGCAGAGGCAGCATGGATCTAGGGATCGACTACTGCTAGCAGGTCGAGGCCTTTAACTCTGCTCTGGTCCCCCACACGAGGTGCTTCACGATGTTAGAAGTTGTAAGCTCTCGTGTTAGTCGCTGCTTGCCTCGCCAGATGTCTTCTAAACGACGGGGCGAGGCGCTCATCAGAAAGGCAGGCGATAGCGCCTGCCTGCCAGGCACTGTATGTATGATGAGGGGACGGTTGCTGCAAGCCAAAACGCCGCAACAGGGGAGAGAGCATACCATAGCACCGGCGCATAGGTAGCTATCTTGACCGGGTTACGCGAAACAGACTCCTCCGAAGTCACGTTTCGTTTCGGGTGATATATGGAGCTCTTATTGTGAGGAACTCAGAAAAACAAGGCACCCGCCCTGTAAGGCATTGGTTGCTCTCGGACGTATTGGGGAACTACAGTAATCAAGACCCATACTACAGATTCAAATCTATATAATGAGTATTTTTTTGTAATATTTTTTAGTCTTCACTACTGGTTGATATGCTCCCCCGTAACGGAGTCCAGGGGAGTCACCGATCTCTTTTGTTTACTTCCGCGAGGGATGTACATACTGTATATTATCATTCTGTCCGTGAATAAGTCATTTTTTTATTGAAACAAAAAATAATACATAAAACGGTCCTCATATCGATAGAGGTATAGAGTGAAAGGAAACGCGCGACCGGTGTATCACGCACCCTCGCAAGGTTGAGTTTATCGTCCTGTCGGGAGGACTCACAGCCGGCGTGACTTTTTTTTTGTTTCCCGCAGAAAACCAAAACGTATGGTAATATCTATGCGCCAACAGGACCCCCTCTCCGCCACGTTGCTTGGTTAGCCGCCGCATTTTCCTCCCCGAGATCGAAA
Source organism: Postelsia palmaeformis (assembly GCA_037834295.1). Classification (NCBI taxonomy): domain Eukaryota; class Phaeophyceae; order Laminariales; family Laminariaceae; genus Postelsia; species Postelsia palmaeformis. The sequence goes on along the minus strand of JBBMHQ010086196.1, from coordinate 330 downwards.
ACAGATTTGTTCCAGACAAAACCTATCCTCGGAGCGCGTCAGAATGATGGCCACAGTAGTCGGGGACGAAGCGATAAGAGCGTCCTTCCTCATCCACCAACCCCAGACCCGGGCCACTTTCAGGGACTTATGCAAGTCCGTCTCACAAGCGGTTCTTATTAGGATGCAGCTCAACCTTCATGCGACTCACCGGACACCTCACGGCGCTTCGCGCTTGTAGAAGCAATGTCGGTCTGGTCGGTGAAAACCCGACATCCTCCGTCCCGATATTGTAGGGGTGCGAGGGTCCACGGTCGTACGACTACGTCCATGCATGATATCGAGTATACT
>JBBMHQ010086185.1:0-11124 GCA_037834295.1 Postelsia palmaeformis | reverse complement strand
GCCCCTCTCTCTCGGTATCGAGCTGGAGGGCCGCGAGATGTCGGTGCTCATCAAGCGCAACACCACCATCCCGTGCCGCAAGTCGCGGTCCTACACCACGGTCGAGGACTGGCAGACGTCGATCGACGTGGTCGTGTACGAGGTGGGTAACTGGTAGGCAGGAGTGGAGAAAACTCTATTCCGTCGTTTACTCCGTACGTTGGGGTTCGAAGTGTCGAAAATCGTGCAAGAGTGGCTGTCTCGCTCTCAGTTTCTGGTTCCTCTTTTTTTGTTCATAAACATATGTGAACACATTTTGCAAAGCGGGATCAATCAAATGCATCTGCATGGTGTCCTCGCGGCTGCTACCGACGGCCCTGGTTTGCGCGACGCACCCCCTCACACGCGCGCTTTCTTTATTTCATCCTCGCTGTTCGATCAGGGCGAGCGCCGTTCCGTGGACACGTGCAACAAGCTTGGGGAATTCACCATCACTGGTGTTGAGCGGGCGCGTAAGGGGGAGCCCAAGGTAAGAGCGGCTGCTCTCGCCCTCTGTTTGCGCTCGAGCATCTTGTATATATAGCGTTTCTTATATGTGTGCATCACCCTGTCCCATCCTGTAAGGACCGTGTGGGTGCCAACAACTAACTATAGTGCACGAACATCGAAACGGTCCATAAGTTTCGTAACAAACAGAGTGGTTAATACGTTGTTTTGTTTCGCATGTCGACTGGATGACAAATACGGTCGCCTTTGGTTTGCTCGTTCATTCTCGACTATTGTTCTTCCACGAAAGCCTCGTGTTTTTTCGTTGGCCAATGGCGGAGGGGGATTGGATTTTAGATGCAGATCGTGCGGAGGGGGTGAAAGTGATTTCAACTGGGCTCCCTCCAAGCAAAGGCCAGACCACAAACTCAGGCTCATCGGGGGATAGAAAAGACTCGTGTCTACTATAGTTTGCCCTACTGGCGGTGTAAAAATAGCACACTTCAAACTCGTACAGGGTTTTTTTTTACTCGTGCTACGCTGGCGAAGGTTGCTGGAAACCACGTGTGTACTGCTGCGGCAAAAAAATAAATGAGTAACATGGCCACGCCTTGGCATTGAATACGGTCTCGGCAATGTTTCGACATCGCTTGTGAAAAGCGCAGGTTTTGGTCGAAGCCAAGTCTGGTACGACAGCAGGTACATACGTGGCATATCTCTAGTATATACTTTGGACGTCATGTTCATACCCCAACGGCCCTTCTAATCCCGTCCAGAGCAATACACAACATTAAAAGATGATGCCTTCTCTTACCCCCTTCATCCGAACCTCTCTCGCAAATCACTGATTTTATTTTATTTACTTCGTTGTACTCCCGTCATCCCAACTTTGCCACCCCCAGGTGGAGGTGACGTTCGCTTTGGACGCCAACGGCATCCTCGCCGTGACCGCGCAGGACACGGTCACCGGGGCCAAGGCTGGCGCGGAGATCAAGGCCAAGGACGGGCGGCTCTCCGCCGACGAAATCGACAAGATGGTCCAGGATGCCGAGAAGCACCGAGCGCAAGACGACGAGCTTGCGGACAAGGTATGAGTTACCCCGCCCGCCCGCTTCCGTATCCCCTCGTACGCGTCGCCGCATCATCCTCGTCGTGACATACGTGGGAACATATTTGCCTCATGTTGGATTCGGGCGGCTTCGGCAGTAGTAAGAACGATACCTTGCACCCGGTATTCGATTGGCGTATTGTGTGTTGTCATTGTGTGTGCACCTGTTTTCTCGCGTGTACCCTGTATGCCGTTGTTTAGGTCGTATCACGCAACATGCCTGGATGATTATCGGTTTTCAAGATAGATTAACTTTTTCAAGGTTGTGTGTGCACTGCCGGCAAATTCTAGAAATTGTAAGCTCTTTTGCCCCGCCATGTCCGTCGGCGACAGAAGGAAAGCACACAGTCCTCCCGTTTGCTGCAACGACCCTCTTGTTCCCCGTCGAAAGTTGTAAAAGTCATCGGGCTGTGCGATGCACTCGCGGTTATGCTCGATTCTCCCTTCGACTTCATAATGATACGTGTTAATAGTGTCTGTTTTTTCAATGTGCTCGTTTGCTGGGCCTCCGGTATAGCAGCTGGGCAGACTCATCGTGCTCCCTTTCCCCCGTTACACGATAGCTTTCAATCGTGGTCAATTCCCCGCGCCACATGGCGCATAGCTGACAAAACATGCCTGTTCCTCTTTTCCTGCATCGTCGCTTATAATAAACAACAGATGACCATGCAGACGGCCTTGGAAGGTGCGGTGTACTCCGCTCTCAGCGCCGCGCGTAACAAGGGAGACACCGACCAGGTGGCGGCGCTTGAGAATGTCCGCGACTGGCTAGACTACGACTCAAACAATGCCACTCTCACCGAGATGACCGCCAAGGCCGACTTCCTGCGCAACAATTTGGGCGTCGCCGTCAACATGGACTGATGATTGGTTGACTGGTTTTATTTTTTTTCGGTCGGCTAACTGATTGGTGGGTTTGATGTTGTTCGTTGGTCATTTTGTCGCGGCCCCCCATGCATCGTTATGGCGGATGGTCTATAATAATTGTGAGAGGGGGAGGAGGCACTGGGAAGACTTTCATCTCGACGCTGGTTCGTTCGCACGGTGCGAGAGGAAGCTACACGAGGCCTAATAAACGATGTCGACTGCTTGCTGTGGTCGGGGTGTGCGGAATTTTTTCATCTTGCCCGTAGGTTTAGGTGTGTTGTGGATGCCGTGCCGCGAGGAGCACCGGCACTGTTGTGTCTAGCTGTGGGCGTCTAGGATAGGACGACGATGGACGCGTTTGTGTCCTCTAATGAATGAAACAGCTATACCACATGGTGAGCTTTCTTGCAAGGAATCTCTTCGCGTACGTTACATCCCAACCGACACATACTAAATCTACCATATCTACTCTGCACACAAAAAGAGCAGTGCTACTGTACATTGACTGGTACATACACATATGCCAACATTTATTTTCATAACAAACTCGAATGCGGTGGGCGTCTTCCCGTCGTGGGGGTGGCCTTGCTCCTACTACCATCCTCGTATTTTGTTTACATGCAGGAACGGTCCCTTTTTAGTGCTTGTGTGCGCCATCCAACAAAACCGGCCGGCCCTACAGTAAACGTAGCAGCACTACTCGGCACAATACAGCTGACACTAAACGAAGCATGAGCTTTTATTACAAAACCGCGAAAGAATGCCCCTTCTCTACGAGCCCCCAGTGATTTTTGGAATGTGGTTGCTGCCCTTGAAGACTCGTCTTCCCGCTCGCAAGTCGCTCGTTCCGAACATACATGGAGTTCCTCGTCTCTGTTCTGACTGCTCATAGTATAATAACACCCTCCTTCCTAGCGCGGGATGGGACGTAACACAGTCCTTCCTTTCGGAAACACTGAACGAGCTACTGTTTATTGTGGTGGCACACCATTTGATATTAATTTGACGCATCGAATTTGAGAGAGGGTGTCGACACCTTTACTACTTATTTTACTGTACAAACTGCAGTATAACGACGCACACGTGACGCCTTGTTGAGGGGTTGTCGACACCGTGTTGTTTGTGCTGCTTGCTACGTACATCGTTCGATGTCTCCGCAACTAATTTACTGATAAATTACGCCCACGTTGCGCAAGGGGGAAGTCGGGGGCCCGCCACCTGTGATCCATGTTTTGTCTCCCCAACCTAGTCATATGCACGCTCAGACGCACACCATCCAGTTGAAAAATAGAAAACATACTAAAACACTTCATGCAGCGACTCGGCTAAACAAAGGAGGGCGCTACGTAGAGAGCTGGGAATGAGCTGCGTAACGACAGGGGAAACCGCCCGTGAGGATGGGGAGGTTATCCATCTACCAGGTACCTGTTAATAGGTAACTATGCCGTCGTTGAGTGCAATATCCGCAGCCATGAAGAACAAACGGCTCGGTATGGCCTTCCTCGTAACGATATCGATGTTGCACTGTACCTATATATGGAAAAAAGGCCGACGGCCATCCTGGCGGCAATGCCCTTCAACCCCCCTTTTCGTTCATATACACAAATATTGGCCAAACTTTACTTACCTAGTTAAAAGCTGACTGCGAGCGTTGCAAATGGCAACACTAACGCGTTCTTTCATTTTCTGTCCCTGCCACGACCGCCGGAGACGAGCCGCTTCATCCAGCATTCCCCGTAGGTTTCGTACTGTATCTTCTGTTCAACCCACAAGTGTTCGAAGTAACATGCACGACTTGAAAGAAATGCAGTCGCTTCGACAATAAGTGAGAAGACACGATCTACTCGTACATCATCCAACAGACAGTACTGGCGCGATGGTGCGCGATGAGGATGAAGCACAAGATCTCGTCATCCCAACCGTCGGACTCAAACTTGAATACAAATATAGGTATACTTGTAAGAGTTGAGACTATCCCACGCAGTAGTTTTGCAATCTGTGAGCGCGGTCTCCGAATCAAACTACGAGTATGAGGGGGGTTCTCTATTATAGTCTTGGTCGACCTGCCTAAAACAACCTACTCTCTGTTCTCTGTATGTCTGAGGATATTCGGACGCATCGTTTGGCACACGACTTTTCGTTTGGATTTCGGTTACGTTTTTTTTCTTATCCCGCCGCTTGCCCCCTCGGCGGCGTGTCGCGTTGTCATCTCGTACATGATATCGTGTGTCAGCCGGGCCTGTAAGAAGAGCGCCATTGCCGGGTGTGCAGGGTGTCCTCTTGCTTCGAAATGTTTGGGAACACGTTGCTCTCACCAACGCTTGCAAATAGTTTCGACCGCCCTGCTGCAGCTGTCTGGCAATTATCATGCGGAACAGTCCGAGCCGTCCGATGTTCAAAGGCCTGCCGACGTTCAGAGCTGGCGGCGTTGCTTCATGCATCGATTCTGCTGTACGAGCAGTAGACGATGATGGTGGCAGTCACAAGACCGCGCTGACGCCGACCTTTTTTTCCCACGACCACTTCAGCTCCTCGTTAGCTGACACAGAAGGTGCGGGCATTGGAACATTGTCGGTGGACTTATCTGTGTGTGCATATTGGATCATGGACCTATGGTGCCTACGTGCGTACAAGTATGATGTTTACGACTGGTTCTACGTGCAGAGCGTTGCTGGCCCAAGTTTTCATGTGCAGGTACTGAAGCGGCGCGTTTGCTCGGCTCCACATTTGAATATATAGCGTCCGCCGCATATTCTAAACATTGTACCTGGTAGGATACGAAGATGGCTTCATTTTTCTGTTTCGACGCCTGCCCGTACATTCTGCGGTTGTGACTTGTGACGCATGCTTCGATTGACGCGCATTCGGTGTGTTCCCAGATCCGATGCTGAAGCGCACGAGGGTCACGGTGAAGATAATGGAAGGCAAAAATCTCCTCGTGTCGGACCTCTCGACGGGCACCAGCGACCCCGTGGCACACCTTTGGGTCGGTTCCTGCGAAGACGGCAACTTTGATTTGCATCAGGATACGCGCGTGCAGGTGTGAACCCACAACACGCCTCCTGTGTGTGGGCGAGTTGATATCCAAGTCGTTTGTGACGAACTACGTACTACTACGAGTACCATGTCTTCTGCGTTAGTATGGTTAAACCTCCTCGCCGCGAACATATGCTGTTGTAGTGGAACGGTGCGTGTGCAGCTAGTTTGAATCTCCTCTACGTTGGTTGTTTTTTCTCTAGCTGCGAGCATCGACAAGCGCAGGCTGTGGCTTTTTGTTCCAGAAATGCTTTGCAGCAAAATTCCTCATGGGGCACACACTGGTCTTGATAACCTGTAAGCTTCTCAAGGCCCACTAGAAAAGAGTAGAGGCGCTGAGCTCGTGTTTCCTGGAGAAGTCGAAACACATACGACCTGCACGAGTACTGAATATAAATTAGGGATGTGGTACAAGTCCACGCAGAATTTCCACCTCAACGCTTGTCATCCCCCGATACGCACTCCGTCACGATCGCTCATTCACGCTGAACCACCACGTACGTATGAACATCGGCGTAACCTAAGTTCACAGAGGTCTGCCAGCACACCGTCGACCCCGTCTGGGACGCCGAGTTCGTCTTCCCGCTCCAAGTGCAATCCGTGGAAGACGTGCTGACCGGGCGACTCAACATCCGGGTGCGCGACCACGACGACGCGGACGGGGACGTCCACTACCTCGACCTAGGCTGCGTGACAATCTCCCTTGAAACTGTGCTCACGGAAGGAAACATCATGGCCCATACCCAACTCGTCCAGCTGCCAGCGCGGTGGTACCCGCTACAGCGATGCCACGGCATGAGGAAGTCGCGGGGGGCGCTAAAATTGGCGGTGGGGTTCTTCGTCGGAGCGGACTCTGTTTTACTCCAAGACGACGGCAGCGGAACCTTACACGGCAGCGCGGACGTCGCGGCTCGTTTTGAGCACCACATGAGGAGAATTCGTGGATACGGCACGACCACTGCTGGCAACAGCGGGCGAACGGTGTCAATGCCCCCAGCCCGTCGGAGCCCAATGCCGACCCGGCTGTTGACCGCTCGCGGCGGTACTACGTTTCAGCGACCGAAGTCGGCGCCTGACGCCACGACGCTGACTTCCCCGAAACACTCTCAGCAGCACCCGTTTGAGCTCAAGCCCGTCCAAGCACGATTTCCAGCGCAAGATATCGTAATGCCAGGTACGACTCAGTATTTAGACTCTCAAGGGCGAGTTACCGCGGACGGCTCAGGTACTAGGGTGGTGATTGAGGCGATCGCTAGCGAGCAGCGGCCCAGGTGGCATGGCACATACCCCTCGACGGAGGAGCAAGTCCACACGGCGGCAACATCGCCTTCCCGGCTGCGCGCGGGAGAGGTCGGCCTCCCTCGAGAGGGACACCGGCCGCCAGAAGAAGAACAGTGGCCCCTTCTAGCGAAGGCCGTGGTGAGCTCTCCCCCGACGGCAAAGCACGTGAGATCGAGCAACAAACTATCTCGGCTAGCTGCCAGAGCGTCCCGCGCAAGCCTCTTAGGCTCGCCGACGAGGGGTATGTCGACGACTCGGGGCGAGGAGGAAAGAGCAACGGTGCGAGCGCACAAGTGGCAGAGGAGGCTGCTCGAGTGCATAGAGAGGCTCGAGGCGCGGAGCACGGAGGCCTCGGCGTACGGAGAACTCCGAGGTATGGTGCGCGAGGCTTCCACCCCGCAGGTGGGCCAGGTGGTGGCGGCTGCACGCACGGTCGGGAACGCTTGCTCCCTCGCGGCGCGACGATACACTCTCCGTCTGTTGGCGTGGCTCTGCTGGGACCAGCCTCGGGCAGCGGGGAGATTCTGCGACAGTATTACCGAGTACGCGCTCGAACGCGTTCGGGACGAGGAAACGGCGAGCCTGTACGGAGATCTGACTCTGTGCGTTGGGGCGGTCATGCTATCGGCCCTCCGGGGTAGCTCCGCTGGTGCAAGCATGGCACAGACTCGGCGCTTCTTGCGCCTCGTGGGGGAGCAAAGAGCGTCCGTGCGGGTTGCCGCGGGGGCTTGCTGCGCGGCGGCAGTGCTGCCGCCCCCGTCTCCTGTCGCCGTGGAAGTGGAAACCCATGTTCGCAGTATCGAGGACGTGCGCTTGGCGATCAGGAAGGCGGCGGGGCGCGTCGGGATCGATAACGCTACCGTGCCGAAAGAAGCCGTGTTGCTGCCGAGGGGGCGGGCTTTGATTGAGCTGGCCGACACAAGGGCTGCGGCGGATTTTTTCGAACGAATATCGACCGCGGCGGGAGACCTACCTAGGCATTGGAGCGTGTGTCCGTTCCCCGAGGTGTGCTGCTTCAATTTTTCGAGCGTTGCCGACGATTTTGAGGCTGTTCCCTTGTTACGGTTAGTCTAAGCCAGCAAAGGCGTGGCTCAGCGAGAGGCCTATGGTCAATCGCAGTGCTTTGATCAGGCATGTGCCGCAGCTGTAACCTTAAGGGTTTTGCTGCTATTTAATATCGTATGCGGCCGCTTGATGGGTACTTAATAGTGCTCAACTCGCATTGAAGTGAGTTTTTCTTGAGCATGTTAAATATAAACACATGTGTTTAACAGCCGGTGCGAAGGTCTCCACTGCCACTGCCAACTCGTTCTACTACTGTACGTTAACTCAGACAATATTTATCTGTTTTCATTTGCAGACATGACGCGATCACACAGCTGACGTTTTGAAAAAATGTACTGAAATATTTCATTCCTGGTATCGTTTTCTCGGTAATGCAATATACTCTATTAATAGCACTCTGTTCTGAAATCCATGGACCGTTTACATTGAGTATTTATATGGAAACGACCCATACATATCAGTACAGAGTGCTATACGATACCGGTGTCGCAAGCGTTCTGAAACAACGGCGTGCTCTTGAACAAAATACCCACCCCTAGCTCACTCCCTTTTGAGCGCATGTATCGACCGTTCGGAGAGATGGAGATGGCATGATCAAATCGCCGGCGATGCGTGCGTTCGAAACGATTCACCTCTCGCTCATTTCACCTTCACGCGCCGATGGCAGGACTTTTGTGCCGAAATTAAGCTTGCGGAAGCTGCGCACCACGCCAGGCTTACCGTCAACAGCGAGGAAATCCTCGCGTGTTTGGTTGAAAGCTTAAACTCCGGCAGATCGGAGGGCACGCGAGCGGAACTTTTCAACGCCGTAGCTGCCATGGCGCGCAGCTGCGCCATCCACCGACACGTACCAACGACCTCGGGGAGAATTCCCACCGGCACAGAGTCACGGACAGAGTTAGAGTCAGAGGTAGGAGGGCTGTCTGCGACGCTCAGAAAAGGCCTGCCCGCGATCGCGCACGCTGTGTCGGTGGTCCTCGACTGCCCCCTGCGGCGCGCATTTGCCTGGAAGGAGCGGAAGGCGGCGCTGGATTTGATCGTTGCTCTCGCCGTTCTGGGTGATCTCCGGGGCCGGCAGGGGCCCCTTGGGGAACACCGCCTCCGGCTGGTTCACGGGGCGACCAGAGGAAAGCGGGATTCCGTCGCGGCTGTTAGGGAGGCGGCTGTTCGCTCTCTGGAGGCGCTCGGGGCGACGGGTGTCGCCGAAAAAAACAACCGACGAGAAACACACAAGACGAACGATGTGTCTTCTTGCTTGGAGTCTCCTCTCGGGCTTTTGGTCTGCGGGGGGGAGGGCAGGGTGAAGAGGGGACCTGAAACGCCGGCCGCCGATACGAGGAACAATCAACATCGCCAGTCGGAGGCGCTGGGGGCCTCCCCCGCCCCCGTGAAAAACAGGCATCATCATCAGTCGACGGAGGGGGAGGAGGCTTCCTCAAAGACGAATGAAACAAAGGAGGAGAACAAGAAGATGAAGACCTTGGACGGGGCCTTGAGGAGGTGGGAGCGGGCGGCGAGCGACGCAGCGGGTGCGACAGAGCGCAAGACAGAGCGCTTTCGAAAACATCGCGACGAGGGCAGAAAGGCCCAGCAGCGACGGCGAGCGGAGGAAGTCACGGCGGAACTCTCGCTGGAAGAGGCACCGTTGGTACCCTTGAACCCATCCGCGCTACTTCAAGAAGAAGTGCCGCCATCAAGTGAAGACGGTGGGCAAGAGGAGCGCAGTCCCACCCCCCCTCAAACACGATCGCCGTCGGTACCTACCGATGAAAGCGAGGATGGAAGTATCGACATCCGTGGCCGACGGAAATCCGCGCCGTTATTGGGCACTCCTGGGGCGTCCGGAAATGGTGCCGAATCTGGCAGCGCGGGCGGTGTTGATCGTGCACCACCAAAGCGAGAGCAAGGGGTGGAAACTTCACAAGCCGGTACCACCACTGCCCTCGCCGCTGAGCCCGGACCTACCAAACACGAAAAAAGTGGCATCCGACCAGCTCAGTTCGGTGGGGGCGGGGGAGCGAAGGTCGAGCAGCAACATGCCGTTTGGGAAGCTGTCTCTTTACCGGATCAACGGCTGTTACCGACGACGCCGTCGTCGGTCGCGCAGAACGTCCAAGTTTCGGTGACGTCGATCGTCCCGAACTTTGAGCAAGGTAATCCGGAAGCGGTGGTGGTGAGGGCGGTCGGAGCGGCGGCGGCCGCGGAGGGGGGGAAGGGGCCGGCGTCGACTCTTGCACCGTCCTCGTTGCTTCCGCCGATGAATGGGGGGATCCAAGTGGACACTGTGCGGCTCCTCCAGCACCTCTGCAACAAGACGGACACCATCGCCAGCGTGCTCGAAAGCTTAGGTCGAAGAGTTATGGGGATGGAGAGAACCCTCGTGGTAAGTACAGCCTTTCCTTCGTTTCTTCGGGGTCTAAGGTACATAGCACGACACGCCTCGGGGCATAGGGTAACGGCAATAAGAACTAACAAACACCGCCGTCAGTCATGCCGATCGACGATGCAGGGTCACCGATGGGTGAATGCTTGGTGCAACCGGCAGCAGCGGTGCCCTCTAGCGGGTGGAACGTTTCATAGAACCTACATCAAGAATAAACGCAGACATGATCTGTCTCTCGCCTGCTGAAGACCTGAGAACCTGGCCATCCCTCACTCGAAAACAGCGCCCATGTTCGCCCTCGCTCTGTATGCATGTGTAAAAGCAGTGCGCTGTATGGGCCAGGCGCAAGTTTCCAAAAGGGGTACGCCGACGGCCGAACAATGACACTACGATGAAATACTCGTGTAGATACCCTCCCTTACCTGTGGTTATACGACTGCGGCCATGCGTCATTTCGAGTACACCCTCCCCGCACCCTTTTTCCTCCGACCTATCCTACCCCTCCCCATGGCCATACGACTACCGCCATGCATGATATCGAGTACACCCCCCCCCCTACCACTCCTGCACCCCCCTCTATATGTATATATAGGTTGGGCTGGCGTCGGTTGGTGACGACGCTGTACAGCACGCCTCTCACTGCGTGAGCTAGACTACCAGGGTGCCATTCGTTTCGGGGTTTTTTCGCGGTCACGACGGCTGGCGGTCGAGTTAGATTATTTTTGTGCGGGGAGAACTTTAACTCCGCACAGGGGGGATGATCGCATCACGGAATGCGTACCAGGCATTTGGTAAGGCAGTTACATAGTAAACCCATTGCGGTCTCTGGAAGTGGCCACACCAGAAGATAAACCATTGGCGCTGTCATCCATATGCAACAAAAGCCGCCTCAAAAGTGTTTTTAAGTAGGATGCAGCTC
>JBBMHQ010086174.1:0-11124 GCA_037834295.1 Postelsia palmaeformis | reverse complement strand
GGAGAAGAGCCTACTTAGTGACCCCGGATCTGAGTTACGACTAAAGAGGGAGAGAGAAAAAGAAGGGCGAAGATAATAAATGGGATGGACAAATAAATAAAAAATAAAAAAGCAGGGTGGGCTTGATGTCTTGAATCGAGCTGCTATCGAATCACTCTCAACAGCTCCCTTCTCTCTCGTCATGAAGAGGAACGATATGACAACACAAAGAGAGGAGTCTTCTAAACGAGAGAAGCTGCCTTCCTAGTCAGTTCAGATAGGTCCTGCTTTCCATCCCCTTCCCACGACATTATTTAATAGGGTTCTATACTTACACCTACCTGTGCAGCTCCTTGCAAAATATCAACATCTTCGATATTTCCCCGTCCAGCATCACAGCACTTTTCGCACATTTCGTCATATGCCTCATCATTTTCCACATCTTTCCTCTGATCCGCATGTCCCACAACTTTTTCCACAATCAATTTCTTCATACTGCTGTGTCGTAGGCCTTCTGTGCATCTAGAAAGAAACTGCGCGTTGTCAGCCCCGCGTCTTTCCTACCTTGGATGATATTATCTAATTTCGTACGCATGGCCTACGCAGCTACGGTTTGCCCAAAAACCCTGCTTGCCCTTCGCTTGTTCTCTCTCCCTTCTCCATCATTAGCCTTATCTCATTTCTCAACAAAAGTTTACTATTAATACTACGCGGGACCGTAGTAAATAGGACCTACGATAAACACAAAGACCTACCCAGGTACGGAGTATATATTTACTCGTACCTATTTTTGCTAACAATATTTGGTCCTATTTACTACGGCCCTCCGTAGTAGGCGCGTACTCTTTTTTCCATTTTTTTCAGTTGGGGGGTGAGTGGCAGGGCCACACCAATGGTAGATGGGTGGGGCCTGGACGCAGCTCAGAGGCGTTCTACGATAGAGGTTCACCCTGTTTTTTCTGAAGCTCCTCACTTAATGAGCTCCATACCTCACCCGAAAACTCACTTTTCTAGCAAATAATTGGTTCCCGAGGTTTCCTTCTTTCGGGAAAGCTATAAGTGATCAATGTTGAAGATCATGCTGCACATTGTCGGATGGCAAAATAAATAATAAATTGCATCCCGATAAACACTCCTATGGCCCAAGTACACAAGAGTGACATTTTTCGAAACAAGGATGGCCTTCGGACGATTTCGGGCTAAGGAGCCCCGTTATTCCGAAAAACACATAGCGGGAAAGTGCTACGTACCTCTATCGTATTAATAGAACGCGTCCTTACGAGTTAAGAGTAGAAGGTAGAGGAGTATACTACAATGAGAAGGAAGGAGCAAGGACAGCGAAGTGGATTACTGATGAAAGATGGAGATCAACTTCACTCTACTGAAAAAAAGTGTCTTGCACTATATCCAAGTAGTACACATGCCCCAAAACAATGGTTGCAGCTTGTGACCTTAGAGCCGAAGTTCCGTTTGGGGGACAAACTACTTGAAGTTTGAGTTATTTGTCCCCACATATGGGACTGCGCTGCTAGAAGGGTTACGCCGAACTGGGTGCAGAAGGGAGCTAGATTTTTGTGCACATGTTGTCCCTTTTGTGCTTAGGTTTTAACAGCGGGGGAACATTTATGGGGGATCAGCCAACGTTGGAACTCATGCCGCCTACACATTCTTGAGGGTGGCAAACGCTAAGAGCTATCATGGAGACATTATTCGTATAAGTATGCACCAGGTAGCCCGTTGTAGACGGAAACGTGACGATCGCCAAGAAGAAAAGATAATCGATCACCCGTCCACTACTACTCCTACTACTATACTACTACTACTACTACTGCTACAACTACAACCACTACCACTACTACTACCATTATTACTACTACTACTACTACTACCACCACTACTACTATACTACTACTACTACAGTAGTATACTACTACTACTACTGCTACTGCTACTACTACTACTACTACCTCTACTACTACTACTACTACTCCTACTACTCCTACTACTATTACTACTGCTATACTACCACTACTACTACTACTACTACTACTACCACTACTACTACTACCACTACTACTACTACTACTACTACACCTGAGAGTACCCTGTTCGCTCTACAGCAGTGCATCATCATTATGGCAGTGAGTACTACAGTGTACTTTGGTATGAACATACATATCGTCTGGAATACATTCCGAGATGCATACATAAGAAAAGTTTGAAACGCAGCAGTGGGCCGTTAACGAGTAGATGCTTATCAACCACCAACACAACAAATATCACGGGGGGCCATATTAAATAGGACGCATGTTGAATACAAGAACCTATATACTTCGCTATTTTTACCAACAATATCAGGTCCTATTTACTATGGTCCCCCGTAAAATATTATTTATAGCAACTAAAACTGCTGCATCAAATCCATTGTTGTTCAACATACCAATCAGGATGACACGTGCCATTATGCATAGTAGTACTCATGGTGTACAAGTGCGAGCCTTGTACCGCAAGAATGTTTACGCAGGAGCCTTTGGGTATGCGACGAAGATGCGGAGGCTTTCGAAATCGTGCAGCACATTGGAAAAACCACGATCTAGACCATCCAGATCATCTAGATGATCTAGATGATCTAGGTCATCTAGATGATCTAGGTCATCGAGGTCATCTAGATCATTTAGATCATCTAGACCATCTAGATCATTTAGACCATTTAGGTCATCTAGGTCATCTAGGCCCTCTAGATCATCTAGATCATCAAGATAATCTAGATAATCTAGACCATCTAGACCATCTAGACCATCTAGATCATCTAGATCATCAAGATCATCTATTATGGGAGATCATACTTAATAGGATCGAATATCCTTACTAAAATAGGAAAATATGTAGGGATTTGTAGGTGCCATAGGTCTTATTTACTATAGTCCCCCGTAATAGATCATCTATTGAGGGGGGTCATAGTAAATAGGACCAAGTACTGCGTGCAAAAATAGCGAAGTATATGGATTTTCGTGTGTACCGTAGGTCCTACCTGGTATTCAATAAGCCCCCGCGTAACAGAACATCCAGATACTCTATATAATCTATATCATCTGTATCATCTGTATCATCTGTATCATCTATATCATCTAGATCATCTAGATCATCCGCATAATCTAGATCCTGCTTTTTGTCTTCACGAGTCGTACCATATATATTTAATCCTTGAAAACACACACACAGATCCCACCCCCGGCGAACACGTTCTAGATCGCACAATATCATATCTGGCATCGTATGAATCGGGGATGATCTACCTGCCGCCAAAGAGATCTACAGATGAAAAGATAGGATCTAATCTGATCCGCGTTTGAAGTTTTGGAATCGTGTCGTCAGTGGTACACATAGAGCGCGGGCTCAGATCGCAAAAACACTTCACACGTCTTCGGCTCGTCCACGATGGGCTTCGCGTCAGGTATGATATAGCACCGATATGCGATCTTGCGGTACACGTACATACACGGTAGAAATGTTTCTTATACGGGTTTCAAATTGCCGGTGGTATTTTGTTGTATCATCGGTGTTTCCGGACGTGTGCCGCCGCGGTGTACGCCACGCCACCGGACTGGGTGTGCGCGTTGTAGGTCACAAGTTCGCGCTTTCGTGGATGCCTGTCTGGGTAGACAGACCTTCGTCCAGCCTCGGAAACAAAAGGTTGAGGATTTTACTTGACATTTTGCCCTCTGACTCCAAACGCTATACAATAACCCCTACCCTCTGGGAAAGTTATCGGGAAAAAGAAGATACAATGGAGAGAGTTTCGCGTGGGCTATCGATCATGTGTGGCGTCGAAAACCTGGACCAATAGTCGTGAGAAAAATATATAGTTTCCCTCTTCGTGGCGATGTGGTCGAGAGTTGAAAAGGACAACTAGCCTAAAAAAGGAAAACTCCAGCTTGCGATTTCGTCTTGGCGAAAGGGGGGAAAAAAAGTCAAAAAATAAAGCTTCACCCGTTTTGGGTGGATCATCGATTCCTATACCCGCCCCCATCATCTGGATGCTGTTCTTGGGAGATAGGTTGGTTCCTGTGGTTTGGTCGTTCGATCGGGCTCGTCATGCTGTGCCACCAGGTGGGAGTCGTACCGCCCGCGTGTTCTACAGTATATGGGACATGTTTCCTGGGTTTGGATCCGTACTGCAGAAGATCCTGGACTACGCACTATAATATCATAACGGCAGGCTAGGTTATAGATATGATCAATCGACCGTAGACCGTCACCCGAGCGACGTGTGGAAACTCCCAGCGTGGGTCAAAACAGCCCGGCGGGTATATATTTTCTTTATCGCACATACGTGTGCTCGTGTCACATCACGACCTAAGAAGCACCGGAAGTCTCGCGGCAAACCGTGTCCTTGGTCTGTCTCCGACTGTCCTGCCCCTCGCCACGGAGGTTTCCATCTTCTCTCTGTGCGGGCGACTCCGACAAATCGAATTTCGCGCGACGATATTCTCGGGAGGCTGCGCTCAACTTCCGCCCCGTATCTGAGCAGACATATAGATCTCTCACACGGCGGTGGTAAGCTCCATTCCACGTTTTTTTCGAGCCGATCAGAATTGTCCAACCGAGCACATGGATCAAGTTTATCTCATCTCTTTCGACCCTGTTGGGTCTTCGGGAGGAAGAGAGGCGTTCTACGACAACGGTTCGCCCCAATTTTTCAGAGGCTCATCCTCACTTAGTGAGCTCTCCATACTTCAGCCGGAGATCGACGTCAGCAAAAATCAAATTGCATCCCGATGACTTAATCCCACATGGCTCAAGTAAGTGTATAAAAATGTCAGTTTTCGAAAACAACAAAATGTGGAATTCCGGCGATTTTTGGGTTAAGGAGCCCCGTCTTTCAGAAAATAGTTTAGCGGCAAATGTGATAACTCTATCGTAGAGCGCGTCAAGACACGTGACAAACAAAAGGTGACGGTTGTTACAGAGACGCCGCCACTGCTGCGTGATTTGGAGGATTATTTTACCAATCGGCGCCCCCGAGTTGCCAATGGTTGAATGCAGATGAGCCGTACGGCACGGGCCTATACAACATGCTCTGTCCCCCCCGCACATACTTTATGGGCGCCCAAGCTGCTCCTGCTGCTGCAGATGGTTGACAGCACCAGAGTTATACCAACCATTGATCTGATCGCTACGATTACCTCTGGGCCCCAAAGGGATTACCGTGTTCTTATTTCCATCTGCCCGATCTCGAGGCACTCGGAGGTGGTCAAGGGTGACGCGGATGCCGGTGGAGGGGGGGGGGGGGGAGGGGGAGTCTTGGTTGTAAAGGAGTCGAGAACGTTCCGAACCTCGTACAGCGATAACGGACCCCCGCTTCATAATCTAGCTCGCTCAAGGCGGGGTGAGATATTCCCGATCTGTATTGATCTGTTGCAGCTCCTGATGCCGGGTGAGAGCTGTATACAGTACCGGTATGCAAGATCTGACGCATTCTTCCTGGGTTGGGCCTGCACTGTACAGATCCTGCAAATCATCTTTGAAACGGCAGGTTGGGATATGTAGATGATCTGTCCGATCTATTTGTAGATTGTGATATGTACGTCCGACGTGTGGAACGCTCTGTGACCGAGTTTCGCGGACACGCTTTTACGGCCCCATAGCGCCTCGTCTCGAACAAAACAAACTACAGCCGAGCCATGACATCGATGGAAGACACTCCTGCCTGTGCCACTTTGTGCAGACGGACGGGCTTGAGTTTCCACCCTTCGCTTGATCCGTCTTTCAATACTGACTGTTGGTGCCCGCATCCTCTTCGTACGGTGCGCGCTTTTTTATGAGTGCCGACTCTCGGCAACACAGCAGCATGTTCACGCCCAGAAATGATATTTCACTCGTGCTAATACGGGGGACCACAGTAAATAGGACAGAGTATTGTGAGTAGAAAGAGAGAAATATGTAGGTTTCTGTGTGTACCGTAGGTCCTACTTACTATGGCCCCCCCCGTAGTAACGCTTACGCGGCGATTCCGTTCATGCTTGCGCTTCCACGGGAGGCCTCTTTGCGGTTATCCCGTTTACGACTGCAGTCCCCCTTTGGGGGGACAGACCAGTCAAATTCTAAGTAATTTGTCCCCAAAACGGGACTGCGGTCCTAAACGGGTTGAGCTTTTTGAAACTGCAACCCCGTCCTGAGGGATAAAGCGCTTTTGCGCACAACTTTAGTGATTTGTCCCCGAAACGGGGCTGCAGTTTCAAAAAGGATTTGTGAAAATATTGCGGCCAGCAAACCAACACGTACGTCCCAAGAACTATCAACCCGCGCCAGTCTACCTGAGCCGTCTTGGTATAACGCTAGCTACAAGCTCTGCTTATCATAAACTTAGCACTGCGGTGCCCTACAATGCAGTGAACCGAGGTATAAGACCCCTGGAGTGTGTCCCGGGGAGTTGGCCTCACTATACCAGGGTCTGGTGATTTGCAACCCGGAAGTCAACCCTCAGTCAGTTGATTTTTTCACGTCGACGGCTCATGTTCTACAGCTTTTTTTCGGGACACAAAAATCGATCAGGTCAGGGTCTACGTGACGCTTACTACGACAGGGGGGGGGGGGGCCCGTTTAGGCTAAACTGAGGGATTACTCAATGTCACTGGGAATATCGCTTGTGCATGTTTTTTTACACTATTTTTCAGATAAATATACTTGATGGTGTTGGGGTGGGGTGTATAGAACTCCGAAGTTAAACGAGAAAGCCTCATAACAACTTACTGTAGTTGCACCCCCCCGTTGTGGCTATTTTTACCTTCAAGGGTACGCAGCCGCACGCCGTCGTCGAGCCTGGCTCGCCAACGGCGGTGCGCTCATATCTGGTGCGTACTGCCCCGGTCCTGCCTTGGACACATACGCGTGGAATGGCGCCATCCTGTCGGTCTTCTCGTCAACGCCGCTGCCGCTGCCGCCACCACCACCACCACCACCACCATCGTCGCTGCCGCTGCTGCCGCCGCCGCCGCTGCCGCCGCAGGTGCGGTGGAGCTTGAGCGACACGAGGCTGTGACCGGTTACTGCTTGCTCTCCAACGACTCTCCTCTGTATGAGGTCAAACGAAGGCGACCTGCACGCGCAGGATATGACAGCGAAAAGAAAGCACCACCGAAGAAACGGCCCAAGTTGCAGGGAAACAAATTTCGAGGAGTTATGAAGTTTGGCGGAGGATAGGATAGAGGGAGGGGGGGGGGTACTCATGTCATGCATGGCCGTGGTCGTATGGCCATAAAAATCCTTGCATCCGTACAGTGCCGGCACGGAGCATGTCGGGTTTTCATCGACCAGGCAGACATTGCTTGCACCAAGAGCGGAGCGCCGTGAGGTGTCTGGCGAATCGCATGAAGGGTAAGCTGCATCCTACTAAGAACCGCTTTTGAGGCGGACTTGCATATGGGTGACAGCTTCAATGAGTTGATTGAATGTCCGGTGTAGGCGTTTCCAGAGACAGCAATGGGAGTACTCTGTGTAACTGCCTCTTGGGCTCCTTACCATAAATACTACGTGGTACGATCAATTCCCTTGTGCGGATTAAAGGTTCTTTACCTCGCACAAATGATCTAACTAGACGACCAGCTGTCGGTGACGCCAAAAAAAAGAAAAAAACTGTACCCTGGTTGTCTAGCTCACGTAGTTAGCGGCATGTTTTACAGTATCGTTGCCGACCGACGCCATCCCAACCTATATGAAATAGGGGGAGGGGGAGGAGTTAGGGGGGCATGAAGGCATCTCACCGTTTCAAGTGAAGGCGGGCGGCATGAAAGCACGACATAGCTAAAAAATGGTTGTACCTTCGGCGTTACGAGTCTATATAGATCTATTAATAGCACGATGAAGCCCTGTGCGGTGTTTGTCCGTCAGATTCCAAGGTATAGCCTTGGGGTCGCGAGGCTTCCAGCTCACACGCAGCGAGAGTGCGCGTAGTAATTATCCTGAGCAGCCTAGTGGCACTGAACGGCAGATACCATTGCGGCTCAATCCGCAACCCAGAGACAAATTAGTTCGAGCCAGACATGAAGAAAATCCACAACAGTGTTTTAAAAAATTAAATTCCGGCTGAATCTCGTCTCCTATTTTTTCTTACTTGTACCCGGTTCTGAGAGCTCAGGAACATTTTCCCACAGTAGATGGTCGAACAGACAAGGCCATTCATTTATCAAGTTCAGAAGGCCATAATTTAACTACTATTAATAGTTAAGTTTGCTATTTCCCCCGTGAGCACCAATATAAGGATAGCTTAGACGGTAATCTGAATACGAAATGGTCCTCATACTTCCGTCCAGACTGACATATGTCTGACGTCGTTTGAATTCTGGATTCCCTTCTTTTATGTGTCGATGGCTGTTATAGAAACGAGCGCTACCTATGCGTTGTCCGATGATGAAAAAAAACATGAACAATAATTTGTACAACACGAAGGGGATTCCCAAATCGGTATTAGACCTATGCCAATGGAAACGGGAAGTTCATTTTTTTTCGTTTATATTGCTTTCAAAGAGCAGTCGAGAATTTTCTCGTACCGCCGCTATGCGGAAAAAGAGAAAACATGTTTGATTCTTTTATTCTTTCCCCCAACGGCTGCAGGCGGCGCAATTTGTTTCTTCTGGTTGCAAATTGTCAACACGCTGATAGAAACCAGCTCGTGCGACGATGGACGCTCGATCTCGGCATAGACTTAGCCCACCGCCAACCCGCTCGGTGTCCGACAAGGCCAACGAACACAGATGACGGCCTCGAAGATAGCAGGTGGAACCATGGTCTGGGGGGCGAGAGCTTGCCGGCGAAGTTCTACGGTATCCTCCCAAACCTGAAAAAAAATGTATTTTTTGCCATTCGAGACGGATGGGGAAGTTTTGTCTTCTGTTTCGTGCAACACCAGCGGCCAATTGTTTTTTTCCATCATACGCCTGGTCAGCTCTCGCCACATGACACCGGCCATGGTGTGAAGACGGTGATTCTAGGGTGGGTGGGGCGGAGCCCCTAACGAGGGCACTCTCTTCAGAATCCATGACGCAGTCCTTGGTTTTGTCGATCGATGTCTGTCAAGGACTCGGAATCTCGCTGCTTCGAACCAAAGATCGGCTTGAGTTTTTCTCAAGCCAAACATCGGCCCCAGATTGGCTTTTTCCGGGCTTTTCCAAAAGGTTGGAACTTTTTTTTTCTAAACGGGCCCGTATGAAGCGTGTTCTCATTTTTCCTGGAAGGTATCTTGAAAAAAAATAGTGAAATACGTCAGCTGTGAGTTCGGCTGAATAAATCGTTGATACTCAGCTTTGCAAGCTGCGTATTACGCTTCGTCTATACCCCAATTTTTTACAAGTTTGATAGATTGTATGATAGACCGTTATCGTTGAAATTCAAACTCTTATTGACACTTCGCTTTCCCGTTGGCATAGGTCTTAGGCTATGCCTCATTCGGTAATAGTGTATGCCTTATAAGGTACCATGGTACCGGTATGCCTAATTCGGTTATAAGGTATGCCTCACAAGGTATTCCTTATTCGGTAATAAGGTATGCCTTATTCGGTATTCATCTATGCCTTATATGGTATGCCTCCTTCGGTAGTAAGGTATACCTTATTCGGTATTAAGGTATGCCCTATTCGGTAATAATGTATGCCCTATAAGGTACTCGGTATGCCTTATTCGGCAATAATGTATGCCTTATTAGGTATGCTTTGTTCGGTAGTAAGGTATGCCTTATAAGGTACTGGTATGCCTTATAAGGTACCTGGTATGCCTTATTCGGTGTTGAGGTACCACCCTGGGCGTGAATATAAGAACCGCTTAGTATGAACAGTATATACTCTAGACGGCCCTTGTATTTCCGCCCAGGATGGTATTTCCTCACTTGAGGAGCCCCGTCAGCCACTAACATTTTGACAAAAAAAAGTGTTTCGTAGGTACATTCTATCGTAGGGATAGAACGCCTCCTTACCTCCGGAGTGAACCCCTCCCTAGGGCGTTTTCGTCTCTCGTCAAGTCGTACGTGCCCGGCCCAGGTGAGCTTAGAAAGGAAGCCGTGCTCGCGAGAGGGTCGTAAAACCGATCCCCTCCCTATTCATGGAGTGTTATCGGGGGGGAAGGGGGGTGGGGAGTAACTTTTACAATAAAAATTTAACCTTTTATTCTTAGGGGTGTACTCGATATCATGCATGGCCGGAGTCTGGTGGCCATAGACCCTCGCATCCCTACAATGCCGGGACGAAGCACGTCGGGTTTTTATCGACCAGAGTTGCTCGCACCAGGCGGGAGGCGAGGGGGGGATGTACTCATGATCATGCATGCCGTAGTCGTATGACCATGAATGGGAATATCTCGATTATGGTGTCGATGATCATCTCAGATCACCTGTGACTCTTTGGTTCAAAATGCCCGCGTGTTCTCTACATCACCGTTAATTTTTTGTTGCTGCTGTTATCATCGTTGTCGTTATTGTTGTTTAGTTGCCTTTTCTGTCACTCTTGTTGTTTTTCTCGTTGTTTTGTCATTGTCGCCGGTCTAGCAGCTTGTTGGTGTCTTCGTCATCACATCAAAGTCGCCGTACAACAACGAACAAAACAGGCTACCACGACGTACGGATTCCTGGAGAAGAAGACCGAGACCCACAACAACAGCAACAGCAACGATACCAACAAGCAGGGTGACCGAATAAGGCCAAAACTCTTTTCACTCCGAAGTAAACCTAAATAGTTCGTACGACCCTAACTCCAAACGTCTTATCCCCACAATCACGAAGAAAGTGTGCTGCTGCGAACAAGGGGCCAACCTCACGTCGCCATCATACTCCGCACACTACCTGGCCACGAGCTCGTGAGCGCTTCCCGCCCCGACGACCCCCCTCTGCCGTACAAGCGAGCCGCCGATCACCGCCCGGTAAAACTCGCCCGAACTCAGAGGCACCCCCAAGCGACGGCCCGGGAAGGGGGTCCCGTTTCGACGCGACCGCCGCGGCCCTCTCGGCGAGCCGCTCCACCTCCAGCCTCAAGCGGGACGCGATAGACTCGATGCGTTCTAACTCTCGTCCGGACTGGGTCTTGACGACGAGGGCTTGGCCAAGACGAAGCCTGGAGAAATATTGAGTGATACGAAAGACAAAACCAGTACGTGGTACAT
>JBBMHQ010086163.1:0-11124 GCA_037834295.1 Postelsia palmaeformis | reverse complement strand
TAAGCCCTTCATAAGCCCTTCATAAGCCCTTCATAAGCCCTTCATAAGCCCTTCATAAGACCTTCATAATCCCTTCATAAGCCCTTAGGGGGCTGCCTTCCGTGTTTTGTGCTTAGCGCATGAGGGACCGGGAACATAGATATCATCACCATATATAACTCTAGTGTGTCTGACGATCCTCTCGTAACCGTTATGTTCAGGCCGTACGGCAAAGCAAAACACTACCATACGTAGGGGGTTGCCCCTCCACTACCACTTCGCGGTAGAAGGTACCAGCTTGTATTAATTTTCTCCTAATTGCAGTTGAAGCGTGACTTAAATAGCGGGAGCGTTGAATACGTGCTGGTTTTCGTCATTCGCTATAGTACTGTAGTCGGCATGTCTATTAATTTTTATTTGGTGCCATCCAGTCGCGGTTCTATTGTAATGACAAAACAACAATATCAACAGGACTGGCAAACAGACAAAATAGTCGGCTCGGCTTCGTAGCTTAGGATTTAAGAGTAGCAGGTAGAAGAGAATGTTGTAAGAAGGAAGGGTGGAGCAAGGGCAACGAATGGAGCAGATCGACCGATGTTGAGCCCGGAGCAAGAAAATAAGGGCGTTAGACTTGGTGCATACAGCATAATTATTTTTCGGTTTCCCTTTAAGAGCGGTTTTCTTCTCGTTTTTTGGAGCGTTTATGAGCGATCTACGTTGAAGCTCGTGCTGTGCCTTGTCGGTGGGCAAACACAATAACAGCAAGAGTACCTCGTTGTATTCCCCGTGATGGCAGTTCAGCGAGACGAGGCGCTTTACGCTGGCTATTCCTGCGGGCGACCACCCGCCGAGGTCCGTTGGCACCGCGCGACACTCCCCAACAGCTAGCGGGAGGAAGAAAGCCATGGTTGTCATGATAGTGCTGATTACCATGATCTGTTGGGTCAGCAGCACAATTGTTAATAATTTAGCGTGCAGAGAATGTGTTAGCCCTTCCACCGCTGCGACGAAAAACGCCCGCACCAAGTTCAAGTAGTTTCTCTGGGAAAATGTGTGAGCAGGTCCGAAGGAGTTGAGCCTGGAACTTATTACAGGATATGTGATCGAAGAGTATACCCTCGATCTCCGAAAACTTTCTGGTACTAACAATAGTCGTGTTGGTTTTAACATTGCTATATCGTCGATCCGTTCAACTTCAAAGCTGAAGCCGAACCCACCCCTTGTGCGGGCTTGGGCCGTACGGGACGGGATCTGGGAGCATTGGAGCGGGTAGTGTAGGTTGGTTTGTACTTGTAGAGGGACGTACAAACACGGATAAAGCAATGACACGGAATGACTAGTACTAAATTGTAATTTACTTACGAGTCCACGATGCGTGGAACTGTAGCGGAAGCCTACGAACAGCAGCATAGGGATATACCACTCTGGACAAGAGAGCGCAGGTCAGGGTTAGCAAACAATGACTCGGCCGACAGCGCCACCAAAACCTTATGGGATTCTCTCGACACCGCTCCGGTGTATGTGTGCGCACGATGGTAGCGTCTTTTTGCATGCGATATTATACGTCCTTTGAGTACGATACAAAGCGTCCTTTCGCGTCCAGTGGCACACATCCCTTTCGGAGTACCCTTCGAAAGAACTTGCCTCTGCAAAACGACGTCTCGCTCCCGCAAGATGTTGGGCTCTAAGCAAGGCCAACCGCTTGCTGACCCCGACGAAACCGGCTCCGAGCAGCCCCCCGAGGGTCGCGATGAGGGCAAACACCGGCAGCTCCCACATGTAGAAACTCGATTCCTGGGAAACAACACCAGGAGAAGAAACGTCGACAGCAGCGAGTGACCCATGGTGCATTGCATTGTATTACATTGCACTGTGTTGCGGTGCGGTGGGGTGGAATTGTATTGCATTGTATTGCATTGCTAATGCTGCTGCTAACCCTGGCCCTAACTGCTGCTGCTCTATTCCTGCGTGACATAAAAAAACGTGGATAGTGGCAATCCATGGTGCAATGCTACCGCCGCTACGGTTAACCCCAACCCTCACCCCTAACCCTAACTCCAACTCTATATCAAACTGTTGCTACTCGATTCCCGCATGACACCGGACAAGGCCAAGGGTGGTGACATGTGGTGAATTGAATCGCGTTGCTACGCTGCTGCTTCTCGATTCCTGGGTTACACCGTGACATACAGACAACTGTGACCCGTGGTAGTGTCCCATGGTTGGTGCATTGCGTTGCGCCGCCATTACCTACTCGATCTTCACTTAGTCATCAACAATCACGACAAAACAAAGGCCTATTGTGACTGGAGCTGTGACTGTTGATGGGATACATCAACGGTGGTTTATGACAGTTACTGGCAACTCACCAAAACCACACTCACCACCTTCAAGGGCAAATATTTGGAGCCCTGGTGGATTGAAGTTTGACCTACTGGGAACTGTAAACTGTAAACGTAAACGGACATATTTTTTTCAACCGGATAAGACAATTCGCTTGGAGGTAACTACTAGTATATTTCCATCGGCCACGGAGGGCGCTTTGGTTTGCCACGTAGGTTTGGACCCCGGCCGCACCAAATCTATCCGGAAACCGGCTAAACAATATCGCAGTACCATTAACTACCGTAAACTATGTTTAACTAAGCACGCCCACATGGTTTCCAGTAGCATCTTCGAGCAGGCACTTTGTCGGGTACTGCTGAGAAATTATACAATTCACCCTAACTGTCTATTTATCGCGCTGCATGCAGTATGCCAACCCACCGAATCTTGAAACTCCCCAAAGAGAAATATGTCCGAGGCCCCGAGCGGCTCTCTGAACATGGTCGTGCCCTGGAAGACCAGATAGTACACCACCACCGCCACAACCGCGGCAGCGAAACTGGTGGGTACAAACGGGGGAGTCGCCAAGAGCAAACATCCATGATGCCATGATTGTGTTGTAGGTAAATCTTTGAGAATTGAGGAGAATACCGAATAAATATCTTGGAGATTTCGAGAGAGATATCTTGGACTTCCCGAGTAAACATCTAGAATATTTTCCGAAGAAACATGCCGGAACTACCCGAAGAAATAGCTCGCAAATTTCCAATGGAAGGCATCGAAATATCTCGGAAATTTCCAAAGAAGCATCTGAGAACCTCCCGAATAAGTATATTGGAAATTCTTCAAGAAGTATGTGGGATGTTTCCGAAACTGGCCTGTGTTCTATTACTGTGACAACGCCAATCATACGAGGACGAAGTTATTTGTCACAAAGGCACAAGGATTGCCATCAGAATGCCGTGACAAGAGCTTGGTCTCCACAGCGGTGGACATTCATCTTGACGTGCGTCGTAAACCGCCCAGGTAATGCCACCATTTTATTCGCGCCCTCTTGCCCCCCTAACCCTAAGCGATAATATTTTTTCGCCCGTAAGCGATGATGTCGATACATATATCTAGGGAATATTTATGAAAATACAATAGCCCATCAGGCGTGGTACCGGGGATTTCGTCGAAACTCTCCTTTTCAAGCTGCGTGTGTGCTTCGATATATATGTGCGCGTTCCGTATTTTTTCTGACGGTTCTGATATGAACAGAATCAACCAGCATCTACTAAAGTGCTCAACGATCAGACCCCATTTTTCACACACCTTCTCCATGTCAAGAACGTCGTCCAGAAAGACGCCCCCTCCTCGAGAGCAAACAAAA
This sequence comes from Postelsia palmaeformis, assembly GCA_037834295.1. Classification (NCBI taxonomy): domain Eukaryota; class Phaeophyceae; order Laminariales; family Laminariaceae; genus Postelsia; species Postelsia palmaeformis. Next base: position 7,448 of record JBBMHQ010086163.1, on the reverse strand, counting down.
CGCCACCTATCGGGGTGTGAAACGCAGCTGCGACGCCAGCAGCCGTGCCCATCGCGGCCAAATCGCGCCTAGAAATGGCAGGCATTGCGACAAACCGAGCACACCTTAAGCATCAAAACCAGCTATGATTGATAAACAAAGGGGAAAGTGTGCTGTATCTGCGTCCATCGTGGGTTTTGACTTCTACGGTATGCCCCCCGTAACAGCAAGCAACCAGGGTACCGGCCTAGGCTAGCTGTCTTATTTGAGACAGTGGTGCGTACTGCACTATCTGTGGTACAGCTGCTTCCGAATTCAGTATTTACCCGCAAGTATTACGGCGTGCCCTATGGCATGCATGCCCTATGGCATGCCACATGGCTGACTTTCTTGGGGCATGCCTTCTTATGAAAGAGCCAGTCGGTGCGTATATCGTCAAGCAACCGGTTGCTCGAAAAGGAACGCATCCCTCTAATGGGCAAGGAAAATTCGAGCCCAAGGTGTGCATCGACAATTCGACCCCAAGGTCTACAGAGAAACCTGGTGTCCTGCTTAAACGCTGGTATGAGCATGTTCAGACCACCAACAGTCGGGGAAAAGCCAGAAGGCAGCTGTAGTACACCCCTCGATTGAGGAACTACCCAGTGTACCGGTATGGTATACCAGTATATGTATATTCCATTGGTTTCGCACAATATACCTTGCAGAAGCACCCAGGCCAGGGGGTTATTATCGGGTCAATCCTGCACGTTTTATCAAAACTCAGTTCTGGTCGACTGATAAATAGTTTGGGGCTCCTCAAGTGAGGAGGCTCACAATGTTACGATACTTGTAGGTGCTGTTCTTATATCGTAGCACTCGTCTGTTAGGCTCAAAGTGTCTGTGGAGTGTTCACCTGTCACGGTCATTGCGAAACTCTTCCAGGCACTTGATCCGAGGCAGGCTGGCGATACTCGCCCCTATCGCCGCCCCCGCGTGTATCATGGGACCTTCCTTGCCTATCGGCAGCCCAGAGGATACCCCAAGGATCACCCCAAACACCTTCGACACGAGGGTGCTTGGTGCGACAACCTACCGAGGGACAGGACAGTACAAAACAGGTCAGAACGAACCAGAATAGGCCAGAACAGGACATTACAGAACAGGACCATATAGAAGAGGACAGAACAGAACATGTTTATCAATGATCATATAACGAATACAAATATGCCGAGTTGGGCCTGTTGATTTGAAAAGTCTCCGCAGGGCAACCCGCTCACAAAGCACATCCTGCGCTTCTACCCGATATTACGGGTACTGCTCATAACTTCTGTAGCATCTATTTGACGAGGATGGGCAGCTCGAACCGTGTCGTCCTGTGGCATCTGCATTCTCGCAACTAACGAAGACACATTCGCTCTACCTTGCTGACCTACCAATGGGATGCCGATCCCATCCAACACGCGCTATCGCAGAGTTCCTTCGGTAATGCCTTGCTGACCTTTGGGATGCTGATCCCATATAACACGCACTGCCGAAGACTCAGGGTTCAGGCGCATCGCACGATGGAGGTAGCATTATTTTTGTCCCCCAAGCTATCGCTGGGATTGACGAGGCTCCTCGACTGTGGAACTGCCCAACATAGCCGTAGGGCACACCTTATCGCTGGAATACCATGCACCTGGGTTTCGTGATACCTAGGCCACGGGATTGTCCGTCAGACTGTTTTTTCATGTTTTGTCCGGGTCAGTGTTTGTGTGGGGTGAGTAGCTCCTCAGGTGAGGGGCCTCGGAACAAAAGGTGCACTCCTATCGTACCAGGTAGCATGCAAGTCCCGAAACTGCCTTGCTGGCGCAAGGGATGCACATCCCATTCAACACGCACTATCGAAGGGTCGATTGCCGCTGCCTCGCTGACCTGCGGGATGCTGACCCCATTCAGCACGCACTTCGTCTCCGGAATTCCCGAGCCGTTGGACCACGGCTTGTACCAGACCATCCCGAACGCTCCTGCAGTAAGGCAGCTGTTGATGAGCCACAACCACCCAAACGCCGCCCCGTAGCGCTCGAAGCCTTTTCGGCAACACGTAATGGCATGGCACCAATTGCAATCCCAATATTTGTTAGGGGATTGAGGTCGGTGTTGCACGTGGGGGTCGATCGTTACGCCACAACCGCATGCGATGTGCACGTATGGCGTGCTAACATCTGGCTTACAAAGGCATGGCAGTGCACTGTTGTGTAGCGCTATGTGTAGCGGTAGCGTTAGCTGTAAGCGATACACTCCCTGTGGGCTGCTTCAGTCCTTAGTGATAGGCTCGCAGGCTCAGCAGCTTCGCCATTTTCAGCTGTTATAACCCAACGCTTGCTAGCCACGCGCACACCGAGTATTTTTTTTTCAGGTTTAGCCGTAATAAATAGCTGGCCGTTTCACTATAGCAGATAACGCATTTTCGGTCAACTTCTGTATCTAGGTAGTTTGTGCCAGAAACGGGCGTGCAGTTGTACAGCGGTAGGTACGGCTGCGCTATGGACATGTTGGGGGTTGCCGCTTAGAAGTGAAACATAGTAGACTACTACTGTACGTCAGCGCTGACTAATGAGCAGTCTCCAGCAGTAGTGTGCCCCCACAAAGAAGAAACCAGCTTGAACGCACGCCAGGCTCACTTTCGGGGGACGCTAAGAAAGTCCGATGAACAAATCGTGCTCAGCAGTGAGCTCTGCGTGATACCTTAGAACATGGTTATTATTCTTCAAGCACCTGTGGAGTCTTCGTGTAGCTCGATGATGTGGGCGATGAAGTGCAGCTTAGCATGAACGATCCACTCCGTAAAAAACGTGACGAAACAGCCGGTCAACCCAACGGCAACACCAAGCGCAATGGTAATCCAGCGTCCGATCTCTTTCCGCCGCCGCATCAAGTCTTTTGTCCTGCCTCTATTATTTCTTGCCGAGGCTTTTTTGTGAATATGCCACACCTAAATAATAACGAACACGACAATTAAAAGTACTCAATGTCGAAGTATCAGATATATGGCGGAGTGTAAGCACACATGCCACACAGGCAAGCTGAAGAATACTTGAATAGTCGCGGGTGTCTGATACCCTGTTTTAAGGGGTCGAGACCGCAAGTAGCGAGGTGGAAGTTGTGACTGGGGATACGTTCCACTGCACATACGTACAATACCCTTACGACTACAGTCTGGAGCAGGAATTCTGATTGGTCCAATGCGTCACTTTTTGCGATGGTGCATCCGTGGTAGAGTGTAGTACATGCGAGAGAAAGGCCTGACATTGTCTGACCTTGCTGTCATAGAGCTCGTAGTCGGCGGCCTCGAACGTTTTGTGAGCTAACCGTCGCCTCCGACGAGCGGCAGCCCACACGTTTTGCACCTTCTGCAGGGGACAAAATCGCGGGTCGAACAGCGATACAAAACATGACGGTGCACACGTTCGTAGACAATTTCTAGTTTACGAGGGTGCACAGCTTATGCTCACATCAGACGAATCGTGATCCCACTACAAGTTTTTATCTCAGCCTGCCGTTATGGTATGGTGTGCAGTCTTCGTTCAAGGCACTTAATTAGCTCAACAGGCACAACAGTCCAGTCTTTCCTTTCAACGAACGAAATATGTGCGGGGTTGAACTGACTGTTTAGCTCACAGTAGTTGTTTATTCTTCACGACCGAACGTACGACACGATCTGTATAGCACAGATCGCAGGGTATATACGAGGACAGGTTCAACCCAGGAACGCGTGCTAGATGCTGTAGAATGCACGGCTTCCACTTGGCAACAGGATGGCTACTGACAGTTTTAGGAGATCATTACAGATCAGGGATCTATCTGCTCTGAAATATCCAGATAATGGTGTGGGAAGTTGATCTGTCCAATTTATGAACATGCGCATCTTCGACCATTATCCCATGTTTCAATTTTCAACCCCTGATATGCACGGCGTGACTCACATCCCTCACCACCGGAGGAGTTATACCTGGGACGTTGTTTGTCACGATGCAGCAGCACTACAATGTTAATGCTAGCAAACCGTGCCATGCCCTCAGCATAATATTTTTACGACTCTAGCCTTACCTTGGTGTCTTGGTCGTCGTCCTTCTCCACCACGTGCATCAACCAATCGCGGAGAACTGTGTGGTATTGGTCACGTTCAACAGCTGGCGGGTCCTCAGGAGGCTCACCGTCCTCAAGCTTCGAAGAGTCGACCTCTTTACCCTTGAGTACCTGTAAGGTGCTATTGTTGTGCTCGCTCACACCCCAGTCACCTTGAGGAACTCCTGCGGCGGCCATGTTCGCAAATTCCGTCATCGAGCCGCCGTTGGCTCGCTCGAATAAGCTCTGTCGACGGGGACGACCTAGAGGCGCTGGGGTTGGTGTTGACGTCGCGGTATGTTGGCTTGTTACAATAACGTCTCGATCGACCTTCGAACGCCCGCTGCCCGTTGACGTTGAGTTGTACGCGCTTTCATCATCCATGTCGCCAAGAATATGGTGTTGTTTCTGATTGATAATCCGCGGGTTCAAGCCGATTTTGATCACGGGTTCGAGACCGTCGCTGGCGGAAGACACGTACCCACTACCGGAGGTCTTCCGTAGCGAACGTTGACTGCTAGCCCGCTGGAGCAGGCTGGCCCTCCTTAAATCAACCGACGGAAGAGCCACTGATGTTGGCAAAGGCTCGCCTTGTTCGTCGATTTCTTCCCGTGATGCTCTCCGAGTCATCTCTGGAGGGTGTGCCGGAGGCGCAGGCGCTGCTCGTACGACCGGAGGGCGCTCACCAATAAGAATCCTTTCCCATTCTTCGCGAGGGATGGAGTCCATCCGACTACGAGTGCGTGGGACTGGCGGCTGCGGTACCTCATCAGGAAAGTCCATGGTGCGCCGATGAAAGGTCTGAAATATTCGAGATTGCTCTCTGGGGTACCTGGTAACAGGTACCGGAATGTTACTTGAACACGACCTGACAAGACCGACCTCAACCTCTCGTTCTAGTCTCTCGAGGAGAGCCCATGCGCTTTTCTCTAGTTTCTAACCTGGCGGGCCAAGTGTACTGCTGGTTGGAGTCCTGGTTCGGCACCGCAACCTTTGTGCTGTGTCGTGGCGATTGATTGCTGTACGGCGTCTCTGTAACGTAGCGTAGTCTACTCGTCCTCGTATTGCTAGGGTGGAAAAACGAAAAAAAACGTTTCGCCTGAAATGCAAGTTCTGTCCCGCACGCCTAACGTCTTTCCACCTCTCGTGAAAACCACCTGCTCCACAGCTGTGCGTGGACGCCGTAAAAAAGGTCCTGTCCGCTTTCATACCTGACCAGCGGAAGCCTGACCATCACGCCCCTCTACAGTAGTGCTGTAGAGGTGTGGAGACGGGCGATAAATTCGTCCTGCAGCAACCAGCGACAAGTGTGATGCCTAGAGCTATGCCCGTAGGACCGGCTCTCTTCACTGCGTCCTGTTGGCTACTGCAACCAGCTACGGCATTAGTTGGATCAGTACATTCAGGTGCGGTGTTCTTGACCCCCGTCCTTGCATCCATATCTAGTCACCCACCGTGTGTCCTTCGCAGCACGGCCAAGGCCAGCAGACGACAACTGGTGGATCTGTGTTGCTTTGAAGTGACGAGGGAAACATGAACACCGCGCGATCCATCGTTTCCGCGACAGTAGTCTCTCCTACGTGTTGACATGTTTCACCTTGTTTTGAAATCCTCACATCCCCACTGCCTCGTTGCTTCGCAGGGTTGCGAGCTGTTACGCCCGGAAGCGCGCACCAACACCGCCACACGCGCTATTTTCGCGCACGCGATGCGCTGGTAAGTTGTGAGTTGTTTTGTTTCCTTCCGGCTGCTCGCGAGACTATTGAGTAAAACTTACCAGTACATGGTGGAGGAGTGGGCCCTGTCCCAGTACGTTGTGGAGGAATGGGCCCTGTCTCACCGTCTACAGCAGTACACATATGCCCCTGGATACGATGGATGGGCATCTTAGGTACGTCGTGGTACTTTGTACCAGGTACTGCTTCAATCCGTTTTGTTTGAATATTACAAGCAAGAGTATTGATAATATCTGGTCTATCAACACAAAGCATATGCCAAACGGGGGTTGAATTTCCAAGGTACTCGTCGGGAACGTTTTTTGGGCAAACACAGGCTGGGCAGTAATCCGGTATTGCAATACAAGCACAAGTTGTTGTGATTGTTGTTGTTGTTGTTGTTGTTGTTGTTGTTGTTGTTGTTGTTGTTGTTGTGGTTGTTGTGGTTGTTGTTGTTGTTGTTGTTGTGGTTGTTGTTGTTGTTGTTGTGATTGTTGTTGTTGTTGTTGTTGTTGTTGTTGTTGTTGTGGTTGTTGTTGTTGTTGTTGTTTTCACATTAAATCGTCCTTCCTTCCCAACTTCATCAGTACACCCAGTGTCCGTCCTGATTCTTTATCCTAGAGAGATACTGATTCTGTGGTCACAGAATGTGGGACAGAGGAAACCTACAAAAAAATCGAAATTTCAAGTGTCAAGCAAGTGAAATGCCAGCGTACCGGGTGCGAGAACACAACAACACAAGCGAGTACGACGGTTATTTTTTGGCGGTCGGCGGTTTTTCGTTTTTTGGCAGTACTCCCTTCGGCGGTTACGGGTACTAACAAAAATTGCCGGTAAATCCCCGGCGGTAACGCATTATGACGATAATCCGCCGGCGGAAATGTACTGTGGCGGTAATGTTCCGGCGGTAAAACGGGTTTGGTTTTCTGGCGGTAACATGAAGGTAAACTCAAAAGCCTGGCGGTAATTGCGGTGCCTATAATAGCTACAGTAAGTATTAATACGGAGTAGTACTTTTGGCGCCCGAACAAGCGGGGAACCTCTTTTCCGACGATGTGAACCTTGTACAAATACCATGATATGTACGTACTTTTCGAATGTTTGGTTTCGTGATTCAACTCACGACCAAGCAGGCAGGAAACCAGCATTCAAAACTCAAAACAGTGGCCATGTATCATATTGACCAAATTATCCAATCAGGAATACTCGGAGTATGAATACGGAGAGAGCTGCGCAGGATAAAACACATAGCGATTTTGCTGATAAATTCCCCCGTTACCGACGCCTGTTCAGAAAATCTAATCAATTTTGCACAGAAATGACGAAGTTCCCCATTTTTGGATAGAAAATTATACTAGAGCCATATTTGTGTGTTATGAGACTCGACCGCCACATCCTGTTCGCCGAAAACTCTCCGGACGCTTTGGACTGGCCAAGCTTGCCCCGAGAGTGGTCTCGGGCCTTGTTTGCTACCGGCGGGTTTTTGCGACAAGAATTGCTGCCACTACTGCTGCATGCCTCTGCTGCTGCATGCCTTTGCTGCTGCTGCATGTCACGGACTACTACTACTACTACAACTACGACTACGACTACGACTACTACTACTACTACTACTACTACTACTACTACTACTACTACTACTACTACTTCTACTACTACTACTAC
>JBBMHQ010086130.1:0-11127 GCA_037834295.1 Postelsia palmaeformis | reverse complement strand
AGCCATCCCTTCTGTAAAAAAAAACAATGTTCATGTTCTGGAATATTACCGCTTGATATGCAGTACCAGGTATACTGCTAACCTTACCAAAGAACGCTTCGTGGTCCTGCCGTGTCCTTCCTTGCCGTGCACGAAAATTCGTCGCGTCCTTCCTTCTTGCTGCGGCCGGTGTCTGGCATGTTTACCCTGGATGCAGCTGCGCTTTCATGACCTCCACTTCCGTTTTGATCGCCGAGCAACGGTAAGCGCAGCCGTTGGCTTAACCCCTTTCATTTTATGGAGGCGTGCCTTACTTGAAGGGGGAAACGTGTCGAAAAAAAGGACGATTGCAGCATCAATCACACCAAGCAGCCTATTGACATGGGGTAGGGGGGTAGCGGATGATGATGCTGGTCGTACAGCTGCGCGCTCCTACTCTGAATAGATGGTAGATAAGACCGCACCTGGCATGGTTTGGTCATTTGGTCGCTATGCTATACTTTCTTTTAGTCAAATGACATAAGGGTTAAACCCCTTCAGACCTGGACCTACGTTTGTTTGGGGAGGAAAGACATTAATATACTAGTGGTGGAGGGCTTACCTTCAATTGGTGCCTCCACTGGTCCTGCAGGAACCAGCACGACCGCCCCCGGGGCAGCCCAACGCTCGTTTGCGCCTGCCGACCGCCGGCCCCCTGCCGACTCGATTGCTGTACTGCTACTACCTGGTACGTACGTACTCTGTACTGGTGTACTGTCCGTGCTCCTGTTGAAGGCGTTGAGACAGCTCTTTTTGGACAATGGGCGTATCGGTGTCCTTTCGGTGTACTTTCCTATTGTGTTTAACGTGTCGTTAAGGCGATGTGCTGTTGCCCTGTCCCGTTGTGTATACGCGGTGGCGTTTTGTGCTGACAATCGACGTATACATAGCGTGTCCTACTGATAGACATATTGGCATATCGTTCATCAGATTTTGTTGGACGCGCTTCGTTTTCACGGCAGAAAGCTGGGCGATCGCAGGGCCATCGGGCGGACCATCACCTTCGCTACCGGCCTGTCTATAGTATTGGGAGTTGCTATGACTACCGCGTTCGTTCGCCATGCGGGGGCGGTGCTTTCCCTCATGGGTGCCCCGCCTGCGGTGATGGGGCTGGCCGTTCCCTACCTGAGATGGCGAGCGTTGGGTTTCCCGGCCAATCTCTTCTTGCTTGTGGCATGTGGGACTTTCAGGTTTGCCTCGTTTTTTTAGATTTTGTTGTTCAGTCGGCAGGAGTATTTCGTTTCCGTCCTTCGGTGGCGTGTGGGTAGGATAACTGTCCGTGTACTATTAATACAGTGTAGTACTACATCAGCACTAGGAGCAGCAGCAAGCACCGCTTCGCAGAACGATCGCGCTGATGGAACGAAGCTACCAGGTATATCACACGGGACACTAATTACCCCCGGGCGGAATGGCGGTACTTGCTCGTACGAAGGGGAGGGCCTGTCTTTCCTTCGGCACGTGAACTATTCACTTAGTTATTTCTACAACGACCGTGGGGCTGCCAATTTCGTCCAGCACCCGCTTTGACGTCTCCCTTCAAATTTCCTCGAGCTGCTGTGTGCACTCGGTGTACGATATGTCTATCTAACGTGCGAAGTAATACGTAGAGACGGCAGGCATGTTTTTCCCAGATGTATTTCATGCTTCGGAGGTGCCTGCCCTATCCCCTTGATGTTCTTCATGGCTCCACCATACTCGTATTATATACCTGGTATATAAAATATGAGACCATGATACCAGAGGGTAGGAAGCTTACAGCTAGCGAACAGAGGGTCAAAACAAGTCCGCGGACAGCTGATAATTCGGTCGGACCGACAAAAACCAGTTTATGAGTATATCATCTATACTTGAAAGTATACCCGTTGTGTCCTACCACCATGGAGTGTCCATCTACGAACCCAACCCGGCCCGCCTTATCACACCAGCTGAGTACGTAACACAAGCCCCTTGATGGCAATACGGATTTTCTGCTTCCTCCGAAGCCTGGCCAACCGCGCCATCAAAATGAATATAACAGCTGGACGTGATGACTTTTTCGGGAATGCCAACCGGATAAAACCGGCGGGATAGGTACCTGACTTCGCCGCCGTCTTTCTCCTGTCAAATTCCCGCGTCCAGGGTAACTGTCGTTTGTCGCACACAAGAAAAACACTCGATGTCACACCTGAACAGCTGTTTTTTTTTCTCTTGTTAAAATATATATATATATACCTGGTATATATATAGGGGGATGAAGGAGCCGAACGTGAGTCTTGTAAACGCGATGGTGGTGGCCGCTGTGAATCTGGTGCTTGACCCTCTGCTGATGTTCGGGTTTGGCCTCGGCGTCACCGGAGCGGCGATGGCGACGGCGTCAGCGCAGTGGGTGAGAGACTTACCAATCAATTCGTCCCCATATGTTGGGACCGTTTCTGTACAGCAACGATGGGCCCTTTGCCCGACCATCGGGTTCATGGTCATACGTGAAGATAAGACCGGGTAAATCGGCTTAGCGACGAGAGAGAAAATGCTTGGCATTACGATAGGATTTAAATATATATATATATATAATATATATATATATACATCGTAAAAAAAACACCTGTTCGGACCCAAACGGAATTAATATCACGTACCAGGTAAATGGGTTTCTGCCTTTGGACTGAGGTATGAGCACTTCATCAAAACAGCCCTTGTATTCAACCCTTTAGGACTGCAGTCCCGTCTAGGGGACAGTCTACTTGGAATTTGAGTCGTCTGTCCACAAAACGGGACAGCAGCTCTGAAAGGGTTGAGGTCAGAGTGCAGAGTGGTATTATTGGTTCAAAGCGAAGCGAGGCGCTATTTTTCTCTGCATCTTTTACAATGTAGGGGCTGCGTGATGAATGAGGAATGACGCCGGAAATTTACTCTGTAGAGAAATTCGAGGCCGGAGAGCTGTGTCGTCCGACCGAAAATCCCCCGTTTTTTTTTGTTTGTTTTGCGCTCCACCGGCTCACACATTTAGTTGACGACAGCCGTTGCAAGTGCCACCAGCAGCGCGAATTCCTAGCGAGAGTACTAAGGCATGCCTGTCTCCTTTATATAGTAACCGTAGTGTGGAAGGTCCCCAAATATCCTTACTCGTACCATGGGTAACGTATTGTGTACCGGTATCAGTTACCTTGCAAGGTACTGATGGAGTAATTAGTGAAGTATTGAAAATATCGATGTCCAAAGTTTGCCCTATATGGGTCTCGAATGCGGCGGCGGAAATATGCCTGTACGCTCAGGCAACACTCAAGTGCTTGTGTTTTGCCTCGATGGCATCCGCAGTTTGTCTCTGGTCACGTGTGAAGCAATGGTGTGCGCTGGTGCTAAAACCCGATTGGTGCATGGTAGCAGTTGCCGCGTGGTACCGCAGGTGGTCCTTTTAGTTTATCTCCTGCTAGACGCGTGCGTTGTATAGATACCGTCACAGTTTGCGCTTTTCGTTGTTGTTGTTGTCGTTGTTGTCGCTTTCGTTCCGATAAAAATGCACCCTTTTATCGAGCGCGGTTTGTGCGACTCCATGATTGCTGTTGAGTCGATGGGGATTTTTGTTCTCGACTCTCCCTCCAGGGCAGACCGAGTTGGGAGCACCGGCGCTCGCTGCTGTAGTAATCTCGTTCTGGCGTTTTTTTGCCCTTTGACGTTTCGTGCCTCGATTGCAATGATTGCTCTGTTGGCAGATGGGGGCCCTGGTGTACCTGAGGTACATGTGGCTCCGGAGGGAAAAACTAGGCCTAGAGGAAGGGGCGCAGCTTCCGGTGCTGAAGGAGGTGAAGAAGTTCCTTGGCGCTGGGACGGCGGTGGTGTTTCGTCAGGTAAATATTTCGATCGCACCGTTCCTCAACCCCTTGAGGCCCTCTTGTTTTTAGCACCGCAGAGTTGATCCAACTCTACAGTTCTAGGTAGATTTCCCACAACACGTGGGTGCAGCTCCAACGGCGTGACACTCTCGGTTTTTGGGGCACACTACTGCTGTGTGAGTACTCCGTTTCCCCCAAATTGGAGAACACGAATGTCTAGAATTGGGATTTGTATAGATATGGGTTGCCTTTAAACGTCGGTGAGACCCTGCGGTGCCATTGCCGAGTGCCATAATTGGGATGTGAGTGGGATATTTTCTGCCGTAGTGGAAGGGCTCGGGCTGTTTGTTGTGGTGGCAGTCATCGCATCGCGTGAGTCACCCTGCCGTAGGCTTTTGCGTCTATCGTAGCAGCCGGTTGATCACCGCCGTGGCTCAGCGTTTGGTTCGCGCGTCCCCAGGCCTGTGAAGCCTCGTTGGAGGTGAAGCAAGTTACTTTGTACACATTGGGCAGATCAGATAGATCAGATCAGATCGCCACTTGTCGTGATCTATCTACCAGACCGTTTGGGGCAGATATACTTATTATGTCTATGAGCTGCATGTTGTAATAGCATGTATTGTCCGGGATAAAAATCTGTATTGAGCAGATCCTGCAAAACGTCTTGTAGCGGCGAATGTAGGATCTAGGTGATCTATCTGTACACGATATATCTGTACATGATCTATCTGTTCCGATGCGTGACTGGCTTGACGTCACCGCTATTGAGAATGGCCTGCGCAGTTTGAGGCAGCCTCGGGAGACAGCCCAAGAGCTTGCTACTCGTAGAGCGTCGTACAACTTGTGGTATATCAAACAAGCCGGGGGTGCTTTGCGTGGTGTTTCCGCGCAACAGCCCAGTGCACGCAACGGACATATATCTCACGATCTACCTTTCTACAGTTAGTAGATCATCCACGCGTAGCTCCTACAGTATATGTCCCATGTTGTTTGTGGCCGGGTCATTCAGATCCCAACGGCACACATTCGCGCAAGAGCTGTGTCATACAGATAAGTAGATCCCACCCGGAGCACATGCCCAGGTCTGGCAGATCATGTGAATCAGGGATGTATCTGACCCGACAGGTCTAGATGACGAAACGGAGATCTGATCTGTACGATTTGTGCAACATTAACATTACCATGACCACTGCATTGCATCGTCTGTATTTCCCGTCTACGTTTTCCGTGGGTTTTGTGTATTCGCCCCTTGATTTCGTTGTCTCGCCAGCCCGGGTGGGTTCAAGCGTATTAGGTTTTCTTCTCTCGATCCATGCTCCAGTGCGAGGAGCCGTTTGTGCAAGTTTTCGTGCGTAGAATCGTGTTTTACCCGCGCAGGGTACTGTCAGCGTGTAAGCCCCGCCGTTTTGATTATAGGCCATTACAAGCCCGCCGTATTGTTTTTCACGGCAGGTGCCGCCTTGCCGCCGCGGCCTGTTGACAGAAACATGTGTATTGTGTTTTGTTTGTGCCTGTGGTTTGTCTGTAACTTTTCGACTGATTATGTTCAAGGCAAGAAGTTGACGGCACAGTTTGATGCCCTCGACACGAGGTTCCTTCGAAAAACTTATCAAAAACTCACTGCAGTCGCCAAATGTGTCTGCGTATTTACGTTATTCTGACCCTCTCGTTTGGTCTCCGTTCCTTGAACTGTTGCTGCGCTTTATCAACTTTCCCAACGCTGCCAGATGTGCAACGTGGGAGCCTGGACGGTCATGGCAAGCACCGCAGCACGCATGGGGATTTTGGAGATCGCCGCGCACCAGCTGATGCTGTCTCTCTGGCTCGTCATCGCCTATGTGCAAGGTCAGCATCACTGCCGTGTAGACAATTTTGGATATGATGCTGGTAGAGACTGCTGTGCGAGTTTGTGTGTATCTGTTATATATATACCAGGTATAATATATATATATATATTATAATATGTATATAATGATATATTATATATATATATATATATGAGTTTGTGTGTATCTATGTATATATATATATATATATATAATATGTATATTTCGATACTGGTGCGGATTCGTGGTGGTACTGCTGTACGGGTACTTTGTATGCAGATAACTTTCGATGCTGTGCGCACTCGTAGCTCAAAATATGGGCGATTTTTCGTCGTGTCTTTCCAAGTCCCAGTCGATTCCTGATGAGGAAACGTCCGTGATCGCCACAACAAGCTCGCATGCCGAGAACATATGTGCAAAGCTTCCGTGTGGCACCTATAAGTACTTGCCTAGGGCGTGCTGGATCCCGTTTGAACTGCACACCCAGTTCGGGGGGGGAATGACTTGGACTTGGTGTGGGGTATTTTCTGCAGTATTTTTACGGCTCAAGCCTGTTAAAACCGCAGTCCTGTTTTGGGGACAAACTATAATACTTAGAATTTGACTGGTTTGTGCCCGAAACGGGACTGCAGTACTAGAAGGATTACGATCTCTGGGTGTTGAAAATAGCGACGAAAACAGCGATAAGTTTGGTGTTCTCAATCGTCTACAGTAGGAGCAGCGTCACAGCAGCTGCACGGGTGGGAATCATCATGCTTCGCCCGTGCTGCCGTACGACTCCTCACATTGTAGCTCGGACACACCCAAATTTTTAAGATCGTGCGCCAATCCATTGCTGTTGTAACCGGCACGTTTTATCGTCATTTTCTCCCTCTGAAATCCCAATAGAGGGTTCACCCGTTTGCTATCGAAAGCAAGACCCCACACTATTTCCAAGTTTTTTCCCCTCAGAAACGGGGTTGAAGTATTGTTAATATTGTTCAGTCTGACGTCCAAGCTCAATGTCGTGCAATAATGTTGTATACAGCGTCCCTTCCCCCTCCCACTTGTGCCTCCAGCCTCTTCCCCCGCGCTTTTGACAATCAGTTTTTACTGTTGCCACCCAATTGCCGTTCCCCCGCCAGAGGCTCTCGGGGCTGCGGGCCAGGTCATGATCTCGGGGTACATGGGCCTAGCTAGAGACTACCAGGAGAATTTGGGCCTCAAACAGCGAGCTGAATGGGGTGGCGAAGCACTCAAGCACAGGGAGACGATGAGGTCTATAGCCAAGCGCGTGCTGACGCTCACCTTTGGCCTGGGGGTTAGCCTCGCAGTTGGCTCGAGGGCCCTGTTCCCCTTCCTGCTAGCTGTCGTATGCCCATCGACCGAGGTGGCCCAGCTCGTCTCCCAGGTATTTGTTTCTTGTGCATTCACCGACCGTTTTGTTTTGTTGCGCGCACCGGTATGGAGGAGAATGATGCCCAGTTGCCTGAATGGAGCGTTCTGTAGCTTTACGTCTGCTGTGCAGATCGCGCCAGGTTTCTAGTTCCTAGCTACAAAAGCTGCACATATGTGGTGGATGTTTCGTTTTTCGAGGTTTGCGCTTCTTGGGGGGACATTGGTCCAGCTACATAGGTAAATTTCGCGGGAAATGGGTCGGGGGCTTCTTCGTTGGGGGGGGCAGAGTTCGTCTAGGCCCGACATTGTTCGCACCATCCTTAGGCAAAAACGGATGTGGCGGAGCTATTAATCGTTTTCCTGCCACTGAAGTGTCGTCGCTGTTCGACAACTATTCATCGGCGCGAGCTGTGAGTGCGATCGTGGTGTGACCTGGCGATTTGCGTCCGAGCTCTTGTAGGGCGCGCACTGCAAGTCAGGATTGAAATGGACAAGGCAGCTGCACTGGCCTTGAATGGCCAGTGTGTCGCCGATGTGACGATTTGTTACCGTCCCTCAACGGTGCCCCCGTGTGTGATACAACAACCATCGCAGGCGTTTCCGACTGTCCTGTACGCCTTCCCGATGTGCTGCGTGGTGTGGACGTGGGACGCGCTGTTCTATGGAGCGTCCGACTTCGTCTACAACGCAAAGACAGTGGCAGTGGCATCCTTCTTTGGAGTTGTAGGTGGGACCAGTGGCCTTCACCGTGTTTTTAAACCGTAAACCATGCTCGGCAACTGTTAATAGCGTGACGGACGGAGCCGTGGCCGTACCGCCGGTACCAGCTAAAAGCACGATAATATAATCGTGTTCTAATGTGGTGCGCAAATTTTTCAAGACATGCGAGCAAAACAAACGTGCGGCGAAACCACGCTCGGGTCACGAGTTGGGGTAGTTAGAGTTAAGGTTGAGTTGGGTTGGATCTTGGCTTGTACCAAAAACAAAACGTGGTATCATCCAAAAAGCACGACGAAACATGAAACATCTTACCGGTTTCAATCCTCCATCTGATATATTTATTAAGCGGTTTGACCCTGGCAGGAGAACCTCGGTGCGCGTCGGCTTTCACGTATCGGCTTTTACGTAACGACTGGAGTCAGCCAGCGGGTGCTGCCTCAAACCCAGTCCTATTTTCTCGTGGATGTGGCGAAATGCGTCGGTCTTGCCGAATTGGTTGCGTTTCAGGCTCTGTCGTTGATCACGCCCCCGCGTCGATTGGCATGGTTTGTGGGCGAAAGAAAATGTGTCTACTCATGAGGCGTGCGCGCCCAATAGCAGCAATTGCGCGGTACGTACAGGCTTCTTGATTTTTGCTCTCGAAGGTTTGCTGAAAATCGTGTCCAGTACCGAGCGAGCTGTTTCCAGCAGCTTGTTTATCACCGCACTGGCTAGTGAGGCCAATGACCCCCCCCCCCCCACCCCCAGCGCCCCCACTGCCCTCGCTACATGCCGGTAAACACAACGAACAGGGTTAAAAATGTTATTGGTGCCGTAAATATATAATTGAATTCGACGAGTGACGCCTGCGAAATGACTCGTTGACAGTGTCAATGTCTCATGCAACGGTGAAAAAAAGTTCACGACGGCTTTTACTCGTTTAGGACAGCAGTTTCGTTATAGGGACAGACCACTTGGAATTAGCATCATATTTAGGTGCATGTACAGTGCAGTTGTAAAAGGGTCAAGCCCTTTCGAAGGCCATCCTCACTTCGGACACAAACTGCTTGGAATTAGTGTAGGATTGTGTTTTGCAGTACAAGTAGTGTGTAAGGAGTATACGAAACCTCGGTCAGAAGTGTACCCTCTTTTTGGGCATAAAGTACATGGAAATAGAGGATGAGGTAGGATAATACTTGGAATGGAGAAAGGGTTTTATTTAACGTCTCGTTCTTCTTCTTCCCCGCAAACAGGATCGGTCCTGTCGCTTCGTCGTGGGTGGGGTATTCAGGGTCTCTGGATCAGCATGACGTACGTCCTCTTCGGCGTGAGGTTATCGGCTCACCTATGGCGTTTCAACTCCAGGAAAGGCCCGTTTGGTCCGAGCGCCTTTTGGAGGGACACAGCTTCGGAGAACGACGGCGTGAAAACAGATAGAGCCGACGAGGTGTTGCTGTCTGCAGCGTGAGCAGCCGACGGAAGCGTTGCGAGACTCTATCCCCTGCTATGGGTGAGGGGCATGCCGAGGCGAGGGTGCTCCTGCCACGAGCTTGCGGGTTTATATTGCCGTTGTGTGAAGAGGTATTATAATGGGACGTGATTTCTTGCTTTTGTGATGTTAGTGGGTGCGGCTTCTTCTTGGCTGGTGGAGATGGGAGGTCCGTGTGTCGTAGGCTAGACTGTAGACCTGTCTTTGGAGCTCTCGAAGCCGTTTAGATATTTTTGCTGACTCGTGTACCCAAAGCGGATTAAAGAGTTTGAGAGTTGGCGTGTTTGACGCCAGCACGTTCGATATAAAAGACGCAATCGGGTGTCTGCCACTACGGTGTGTATACATAGCCCCAGCGTCCCCCCCCCGGGCATATCGCGGGAAGAACGAGAAACGGTAGTTTTGATGGTTCGGTTATGTTCTAGGTTAACGCAGTATACAACGAACCTATGATGTCACGGCTTATTATATTGTTTACGGTTTATTATCGGTGATAACTCGGCGACCGCTTCTAGGCTCAGCCGTTTTAGTGGCGTTCCACCTCGCGGCTTGTTTCTGCAGTTTTACGCGTTCGATGACATGCTTTCTGCTGGTACATGAACTTCCTAAACAGCACTGCATTCACGATCAGACTGGTAGGTGGTTGGATTCGAGTGTTTGGGATTCGACTTCAGTGTTGGTGGCATTGCCCGCAGTACATCGAACAGCGTATATGTGCACAGGAGTGTTGCACCGGTTGTTGTGGATCCCAATGCCTGCGCCACCTGGGCGGCCGTGTATAATTGGTCGAGTGGGTGTTTTTCGTTGGCTGAAAAGGTGGGTTTGTCGATGGGCATACAGCTGTCACATGGTAAAGCAGAGAGAGAACAGGGAAGTTCCCGTGCAACTTCCCGACCGGTCAATATTTTTTCGAAGGAAGTATATCTGATTGGTCTAAACACCGTGGTTGGTCGACCTGTTGCGTCACTCGTGATATTGGTTGTGACGGGTTTCGTTTCCGTGATGGCGTATGGTTCGTATGGTGCTCGAGATTGTGGGCCGACGGACGAAGTGTTGACGGAATTATCACGACCTTGATGAAACGAATGGCACTATTGTGTATATGGTCCCTTGGCCAAGTGTCAGCAACACAATATATTCAAACACATATGTATGCGCGTTTAAGACGCCGTGTATGCACGCTTCGTGTGACATGTGCCTCTTGTTCCCTGTGCCTTGGTTTGTTGTTGAGGTGGGTATACCGCTGAGCAAAGATGTTAGGAGACATGTCAAGCAAGGCAAAACGTGCGCTGTCAAGGATGTCGGGCCGGGTGTTCCACACTAAAACCCAGTAGTTTCGTGTCAGTCAAGGCGTGTCAAGGCAAAGTTGCTGTCTGTCAAGGGGTGAAAGTGCTGTCTCCTGACATCTTTGCCGCTGAGTGGCCGGATGATGCCCGTTTTTGTTTACAGAGTTTATTTTTACGATCTGGTTTTATTTCTAGCGGTCACTCGTAGTCGAGATGAACACGCACGGTAGTTTTGTTTTTACAATTTTTGGAGGGATTAATGGTTGATTTTGTGGTTTGACATCGGGAACACGGGCAGGCACTCAGGCTGGGTGTGTCATATCAAATGCTTGCGGCCCTAGGGTGGTGCTGCTGTGCGTTACATGCTGGATGTTTTCGATCGGGCAGTAAGTATGCGATTGCGGTATTTCAGAGTTTAATTTAAAGATGTAAGAAATTTGCAGTACGCACAAGTAACCGTTGTTGCTGATAACAACCGTTCGTAAATATTTACGAAATGTATACGTGTGTGCTCCCGACGACGGCACGGCGACCCCCCTTCCCCCCGACACCCCCCGGAGTATGGGGCAGAGCAGGAAGGGGCCTTCAGGCTGCATCTCCTCTCGGACACGCCGACGAAC
>JBBMHQ010086119.1:0-11128 GCA_037834295.1 Postelsia palmaeformis | reverse complement strand
AGGGTATTCTGTGATGTACGTCGACTGACCTGACCAGTGACGTATGGAGGGTGCATCGTGTAAGGCAGTGATCATGCCGTAGGATGGCTCGCTATCATATCGATGTAGGTATACAGTGGAGTGTCCTCGGCGGGGAAGCCATTGTATGGGTAATGGAAACCCCGTATCGGCTTTAGTGGTTGCCAGCGGTCTACCTTCGCGGTGTCCAAGACACGGCCGCACGACTACTTGTTCGAAAAATGGTCCGTAGTGCCTTGCGCAGGTCCCAACGCAGCAGGTACAACATAAATCCCTGTCACTTAGGTTTATTATTAGGTTCAGATTTTGAAGTTCAGGTTTTGGCCCGATCGCGTTTTCAGCTGCGAAATGTGCAAATCGAAACAATAGTTTTCTTTACGCAGAAATATCGGGTTTATTGTGTGCGTATAGAGGTTCGAGCAAAAGCCGAGACCAACTGCTGTTGTTGAGGTCTAGCGCCGCGAAGAAACGCGTTGTGGGTGCTCTGCACTGCGCGTAGGACCCAAGCGTCCGAGCCAACGCTGACTGCCTTTGGTCAGGCGGCGAAGAGACATGCCGAGTGCGCTAGGGTCAACCTGTCTTGGTACTTTGTGTTCCGCATTGTGTGACTGACTGCTGCACTGTGCTGCAGTCTACGAGTACGTATCCACGGAGAGGTGGGCGCGCGGAGCGTCTAAGTTTTTAGGCCCGAATCTCTTGGGTTCTAGGCCCGAGTCCGCACCAGCCGACTGTAGTCTGGCCACGGAGAGACGCGCCGCCCGCCAACCGCGCGGCGGGCGCGAAGCAACGTCGCTTTCAGCTGTGTCACCAACCAACGCATCGATCGTTCTGCTGCTGCTTAGGGTCCATCTTAACGGGGAACTTTAGTTGGAAATTGAGTTTTAATTTCAATGAATTTTAATTTGATTTCGAAAAAAAAAACGTGTTTGGGTCGTATAGGGGAACGGCGTACTAGTTGTCAATAAAAAAACAAATCAGAATGTAAATTTGTTTCCAACTAAAGTTCACCGTTAAGATGGGCCCTTAGAGACCATGCCATTTTTCGATTTGAATCTGATGACCCAAGACGTCGAATTTTGAGCCAAAATCTGACGACCTGCGCCATCGGATTCTCAAATCGAAAGAAATGCGGTCGGATTTTTTATTATTCGGACTGCATAAATAAGCAGATGCTTTTATTTTCGGGATCGTTTAAAAAAAACAAAAAAACATCAAGCTCTCGAAGACGGTCCCACGAGGTAGCTCGAGTGTCCCTTCCACTAAATTCAAAGTGGAGGGCAATGAATGGCTACTGCAGTGATACCCATTGCTAAGTATCGATTTTCCGGGGGCTCAAGTAGCGCCGGAAGGAAACGAACCACGAGGGATAATCGTTCCTGCTCTGAGGAGATGCACGTATCGGGATTCATGGTTGTTTTCGGAATTCGGTGCTATCTGATCAACTACTGCTGTTGTACGTAAGCTGATAAGAATAGTGCGGCAAGATCCGTAGACTTGTACTGATGTAGTACGAAAATCCAGATACACATGCCACATAATCCTGATCATATGACTCGTCCTTGGTCATTTCTCACGTAGGTACATTCAGGCAAGGATCTACAAAAGTTTTTAATAAAGTCTCCGAATCGAGATCCGGACCAAATCGACAAAAACGAAAGTCGAAATAATGTAATTCGACAGGAAGATCCGGCCTGCGTGCCCGTGGTCAGTCTTAGCTTTTGTTCCTATCTTCTTGGCATCGTGTGCAGGGCGAGCTTTGGGGTCCAGCTCTATCAAAAGTGATCGTACAGTATTGCTTGGTGGGACGTCTGAGACGGAACAAAGAGCTGTATGTAGAATCAAAATGCGCTACTCGCTAGCCTGCGCTATTGGACTACCCTCTGCAATCTTACAGGTGCGTGCATAACGTGTTTTTCATACATCGAGAGCAGAAGAGGCCAATACCGTGTATGATAGTGAGACTCACCAACAAACACGTACGTACTCATGTACTGGTACGTCAAGATTTGCTGCAACATTTACACGGAGTATTTCGAATTTTTTTCAATGTCGTCTTGGTGTGCCTGTGACGTTTAACTGTTGTTGTAAACCAACTTTCGATTGTCTTGTGTATTCCGACCATCGCGTGCCGATCTGCTATTTTACTACACAAAAAGGAACGAGTATTATCGTCTCGTCGACCCTGGTAGCATCCAGGGGGGTCACCGCCCAGTAGTTAATCGCTAGAGAATAATGGAAAACGCGCGAACGGTTCACGCAGTTTGCGAATTTGAGTATCGACCGATCTGCCAATCGGTTGAACTCACAGCTGACGTACTTTTTTAGTTTTCAATTAAATCTGAAGCTCGAAATCGAACGGGATAGGAAATAGCCTTGCACTTGGATGTTGGTCAGTCCATCACTAGATTATGCCAGCTGGCGAAGCCATCATCCAACATTCTCTCAGGCGCTGGAAACAGCCTTTGGGAACGTTCGCACAAACTTGCGGACATGGTGCATCGTTAAGCACGCCGCAGCCTCCAGCTGTCTGCCTCGGGTAGACGTCTGTTCCGTGTAATCTTGTTGAGGTGTGACAAACGGCCGTTGTGCCTATTTGTGCCACACGTAATAAGCGTCACACCTAACAATCAAGAACCCCTCCTGGGCCGGACGCGCACGTCTGTGGGACTAGACATCAACTTGAAGGCCTAGAGCTGCATCAGTTCTGCGTCTATATTGACCGCTTTTATGTATCAGTCTATTGTAATCAAGTACTTGCCAACTCTAAACAAAAACAACAAAAGTCACACATGGCCGTTAGCAACCGCGTAGTCTGCCATATACAGTTCCATCCTGCGAGCGACCAAACAACCATCACGTCGGCCCCTTCGCTCTACAGCGTGGAACAGCGGACCCATGACACACGGCGCATCAACCGATCGACAACTACGGAAACACGATAAGCCCATACTGCACTGAATGCCGACCCCTTTCAACCGAGACGGTCGGAGAACAGACTTGATCGCAATTGACGCACACCCTTGCCAGTCAGCAGATATGTCCGAGGCAGTCAGTATGGGGCAGGCACCCCTCTACCACTGCCTGCCACCGTGTCTCTCAGATCCCAAACCGACTACGATCCTCGTCGTGATGTAGCGGGTGCAGCCCGGGATAGGCCCACACCACAGGAGAACCAAATTGGGGCCACCGACTCATTCGTTCTCGCTCCTGACATCGCATCCTCGAGTCATATCTTCGTCATGCCATGGCTCCTTCACTAAATGACGAGGACACAAGTTGCGCAGACTTGGTCCCGTCACTCGGCTCCAGGCACCTTGCTCTTCATAAACGCTACTTGACCGTCGTAGTCGAGATATCCTTCGTGTTTTGCTATCACCTAGACGGTCAAACACGGCAGTGCAGACGATTCAACGCATGCCAAACGGATTTTTTTTCCAACAGTCGCATCTGAAAACAATCAAACCGTCACGCTCGGGATATCGAGTGAGGACGTGCTTCCCTACATTAGGTTTTAGGGGCAACACAAGTTTCCCACGCAACGCCATGTATTCGGGTGGCGTCTGAGACCAGAGCTCGTGCTCGAGAATACAGCCTACGATCTTCAATCAGCGGGTGTACTTGCTGCGCCAGGTAGGGCTTGCGCATTATTCGCCGTGCTTTGGTACCCTCTATACCATGCACATATCACCCAACAGCGCAAGCGGAGGCGCTAGATATAATTCATGTTAATGGTGAAGTGTCGCACCTTTCCTCCGATGAAGATGCCCGTTAACGGTAGTCCCCGTATCCTATATTTGTTCATCAAGATTTTGTGCACGTCACAGTCCACCTTCACCACCTGCGAAGTCCCAACATCCACATCATTATGAACATAGCGGCAGGTGACAAACGGGCAAACCAAATAAAGCAATGCAGGAGCGTTATAGACAACTTTGGTCAACAGTAAGAAACCGTTGAGCAATTTCCTCGCCTTGGGCACCACATCAAGGAAACAAGAGCATGCCGAATTGATGTGTTGATGTGGCGTGCCTGTGGTACGTGTGCACAAGCGAACACTAGGGCAAGGGTGACAGGCAGCAACTGCAACGCCTAATACGTTGAAACTGTTAAAAGCCTTACACATACGCCAACACGCCTACTGCTGTAGACAGATACCAGGTACCTGGTACACTGCACTTGCATCGCCGTTATCACACACATGCTACCCAGAGTCCAATGTGTTAAGAGTTTGCGCACGATGAAATGCCAACTTGGTATGTGGATAATTGGGATCTAATTTGCAAGTGAAAACACCCAAAGTATTGCACAACGGTGTAACTCCGGCATCAACTTTCCCGCACGATACCTAAGGGGCGTACATTTTATTTCGTTTTACCGCTATCGTAGGCAACTACTCTCACTTGTATTTTTTCCATCTCATTCATTATCTCCGCCCTTATTACCTCTGTCCCTCCCATGACTATTAATAGTTCGTGACTCAGATCCGGGGTCACATAGTAGGCAGGCTCTTCTCCCCATTCTCACCATGGTACGCCCCTTGCACTTTTATCGCGAAATACTTCAGCCCTTTCTTCCCGCATCCGACTCGCGTCGGTTTATACCTACCTTCTGCCCACGCTACGAAGGCGATCTTGACAGTTTAATCCTATTTTCAAGTTTTTGCAAATAAATTCAAGGTCACCACGGTAGGATTCGAACTCCAGGGCCCACGCTAGTGGCATTCAAGGGTACCCACTACACCAACGGGGTGACCGGTTGTTCTGGTCACGACGATACCAAGTACCAGGCAGTGCAGTTGAAATTTCGTACCCTACCACGCCGGCAACTAGGTTCTACTACATCTGTGGGCCACTAATCATTTCCAGAAGTGCAACTCGTCTGCAGGAAATATGAACTGCAGTTGAGATTCTCTTTAGATTATTTCCACTTTCTCCTCAGAGCGTCGCCACCCAGCCTATAGAAATATGGGGATCAGGCGTGGTGCTCGTACTTGATATTCTGGCCGTTCTAGTTGACTCCCGGATTCCGTGAGAGTTTTCGGTGGCATGAGAGACAGGTACCTCATGCATCATTGCCGCTCACATTGTTCAGTGTCAGTTGTTCCACTCCTGAATACTGTTACGATTATAAGCACGGGTGTTGACATTGGCGTACCTGCACCGATCATATGTGATGTGCTCTATCGCCGTCAAACCTCATGTTGCTTATCGCACAAAACTGTGTATCTATTAGTTATGTATAGACAGCGTGATACCCAATTTATAACTCATTCTAGTATTGCCTCTACTGTAGTACCAACTTGTTTAAGGGGCCACACCCAAAAAATAAAGTGTCATAAATTGCCGTTTCATGCGGCGTATTGAAATTTTGTATTGCTTTTATAATGCGGCGGAAACCCTGATAAGAGCTCAAAAGGGCTCACACCGGCTCAGCTTGTTCCTATCATCGTGTACGAGTACGAGAAGAAGATAGCGGCGGAGCCATGGACCCCCAAACAGATATGACGAGGAGCACACCACCTGTTGGTGCTGCTTGGGTGTTTTAATTTCTCTGAAGCGCGTTAAATCAGTGAAGATCGAGGTCCTCGTGATACGTACCTGTTGTACGCCTCGGTCTAGAGGGCAATGAGAGGCTGGCTCGTGAGGGAAACTGTCCACCCCCTCGATCTAGACCGAACGTGGATTCCCTTAAGGTCGGGGTCGTCCCCGTAGTGTCTCTCCTAGGTATAGTGCTCTCCAGATTTGCAAGGGGTGCGGCATTTGCTGTTCTTCCATCTCGCAAGTTTCCTGAGATTTCAGCCTGGTTTCCCACGTACTCGAAGTAGTCTGAGCCTGGGGCTCCGTTAGAGGCCCAAGCGTGTCCAGCAACATGTCCTTGGCACTGTGAGCTGATTTCAAAGCAAAGCAATACCGGTAGCCCCCGTAATGCCATTATCCTCATGTGGCTAGTGTTGGCTGTCTCAAGATGGGAGTTCACTCGTAATTGAGGCGTGTGCATATGGTTCAAAATTGGACGAATACATGGGTACCTTGTATAAAAAAACAGCCCTGGCTATTTTCTCTCAATATATGTGTTGAGGGAGATAATCCTCCTATCACTGCTGTAGTTATGGCGTTTTCCACACGAGCTATTGAAGCATAAATCGTCGTCTTTGTTTTCGTCTATTATACCAACTTTAGTATGAAATTTACGTTTTTCGAAAAACGGTTCTCAGATGGGAGTTCACTCGTAATCGAGGCGTGTTTGCATGGTTTAAAAATCGACGAACACATTAACACCTTGTATCAAAAGATAGCCAGTGAGACTATATCTCTAGAGATATGTTAAGGGAGAGAATCCTCATATTACTCCTGTAGTTATGTCGTTTTCCGCACGAGCTACTGAGGCGTACATTGTCTTCTATCATTTTATTTTATTATACTGACTTTAGTATGATATTGACACCTTTCGAACACCCCTTCCCACATGAGAGTCCACTTGTAATCGAGGCGTATTTTTATGATTAAAGCTGCAATGAATATATTGGGTACCTTAGAATGAGCGATAGCCAACAATATTATCTCTCAGTAGATATGATCATGTACGCTCAAGTCACATAACTTTTGTAGTTATGCCGTTTTCCGCACGAGCTATTGAAACATGGACCAGCCTACTTGAATGACACGACAACATAACAGAGTACGGAGTAGGTGCTGAATAATACACATATCATACATGAAATATTCGGACGTGTACTACTACTTACTGCTGTTCTTGTTCCAGGTATCATGACGAGTGATAGACCAAACCACCATCATCTCGGACCAATCATCCCGGACTACGAGTATTACTGCAGGAATAAATCCTGCTAATTTACCACCCCGTACCTACGGACAACAACACCTCCAAAAAGCCTCATCTTGACAAATACAAAGTAACTTCTTGCTGGAAAATTCCTCAAATAAGGCCCCACCAGTGAAGTACGACACGACGTTTGCATATCAGAAATAACATAAAACTCATACGCACCACGACGTACGAGTCTATGACCTATCCTGACACACACCTCGTACATCCAACCTTCGAATCTACACACACAGGAAGACGAAAGCCCTTCTTATCGGTTACCTCATGGCTCACTATTGATAGAACGAGTATGTTCTATATAATACCATCACATAAAAACCAAAAATCGACAGATTGGAATACACACATAAAAATAATGACGTTGACAGACCCCATACTTATCTCGTAGAGTCTTAATAGATCACGACCACCTCATACCTAAAAACTTGTGTAAACGACAGAGACAAATCCCTCAAGGGAATGCGGATGCCTGATTTAGGTGCCACCTCGAGCCATACCAACTGCAAGCTAGACATCACGAAAACAGCAGCAGCAACAGCAGTTCATTCCCCCGGAAAAATTCCACTCGATGTCTGTATATCAGGATGTGAAGTAGATTCAATAATAACCGCAAGAAGTACATATTTCAGACCAAATCATAGATCAATGTCTAATCGCCGCTAATAAATGGTAATTCCATATAAGGTAAATCACCATACAGTTTCGGGAATACCGATGCCTGATTTAGGTGCCACGTCGAGCCATATCAAATACAATTCAAGCATCACAGCAGTAGCATCTACAGCAGCAGCATCTACAGCAGCAGCTCATTCCCCGGAAAAATTACTCACAGTTAGAATCAGCCCATACGAAAACTCAACATTATTTAATCAATATTTGTAAATTGATGACATTTCAATATCTTGCAAAGCCATATTACTCTCCCTTTTCCGGGTTACATAGTATCAGTGCGCAGAATGATAATGCAAATTGTTCTGTTGACCCGGGTAGCATCCAGGGGAGTCTCTGGCCTATATCCTTGACAAGGAAATACACATAGAATACGCGCGAACGGCTCTCCCTAGAAATTGTAAAATTAGGTAAAAGTGGGGTATAGACGAAACGTATTACGCAGATAGTAAAAGCTGAGTATCAACTATATGATCAGTCGAACTCACAGATGACGCATTTCATAATTTTATAAAATATAACCTCCCACTTTCACTATTCTCCTGTCGCCTGATCTACACGTCCACGTTTAACCAAGCAAGTATGACGTTGACGACAAGAGGATCTTCTAATGCGAAGGTGAACGTCACGTTAGAGTTTACTGTAATACTGGCGCGTCCCTGACTTTCATTCGTATCGTACCACGTTCTTCCCAACTTCGTAGGAAATTGTGTATCTCACCGAAATAGCGACCATCGTCCGTTCGAATTAAACGCGCCCGTATATATTACCGTAGCAATCATCATCCGTGCGTACACTTCGTCGAACCAACACTCATCTGCACCTTCCCATATTGATATCTTACGAGCATCGTCTGGCCTTTGCTCAGCACGACTCAACCCGGCACACTCTTCTGTCGATGACCACCATCATTACAGCCGTTCTTCGTGTGGATACGTCTCGTACGGCATTTACATTTTCCGTTACCACTGCTGCTGTCGTCTCGATCATCCTCGTGTTTGTGATGAAGGAAGTTCGACATCGTTTTCATTTCATTATCCTACCCGCACGGTCGACTGACCTCTGCTTTGACACCCCGATTTAAGACACCTCATCCTCTCGATTGAAGTGATAATACTGACGACCGTTCATTCGGATATTTCGGCGTCCGATCCTGCGGGCACTCCTTGCACCCGTGGCAATTGGATCTTTAGTACTATACTACTCACACTTATTCGCAACAATCAGGCAGTATTTCGAGGTTTTACATTGAGTACCCAGTCACTCGCAATATTCAGGCTGCAAGCACCCTATTAATCTCAGTATTCAGGGAGCGAAATTTGCTCGATACGGAAACGGTCGATATACTCCGAGTGTGGTCCCTCTGCTGTGCGTTTATCGTATTACCCGCAGATTGTATTGCATCGTACTGCTATAACCAACGACTCATAAAGTTGCAGTGTGAGATTTCAGGGAGGAACAAGCATGTCAAAATAATATTGCACAATTCATAATTTTAACGCTTATTGAGGTCCCTACATAAAGTGACTCACAAAGTGGTTTTCATGAGTTCAAAGCACGGGGCCACAATTAATGCCCATCCGTATTGAAATTGCTTACCTATTTTAGCTCCTATTTTATCTACAGGAGTCTGGCCCGACCGCCGTGGGGGCGGGAGGGCCTTTTATTCCCGAGTTAAGTATATACCAGGTACCCTGCTAGCCTACTTATAGCGGATGAAGGTAATTTTTTTTATGTTTTGCAGTGCAGGGGGTGTGGGTTCACGAGAATGCCTCTGGTGGTATTTCGCATTTCAACTACTACACGCCTGCCCTCCTTTTGTACGATGCTGGACTGCTGTACTGTACTATACCTTGTACAAAACATGAAGCACGGGCAGGCACAAAGCTACAGCCGCATGTCTAACTCTCACATTATAAATACTGCACACTACAAGAAAACGGAATTGGCTCACGTCAATCTTCCCGTCGTGGTCAGCCGCCATCTTGTCCATCACAGGTGACTGCATGATGCAGGGGCCACACCAGCTGCACGAACACAGCCGGCAGGGGGAGGGGGTATCCATGTCATGCATTAGTTGTAGTCGGGGGGGAAATAGATTGAGGTACCTTGCTTGCCCAATACAGTACGGGCCAGCTACATAATAATAAATGGAATAGGCTAGTTTCTCCACAATTGACAAATTCGCGTAAGAAACGGTCGATACTTCTATGAGAGATAGGAAGCGGAGGGATACGAAACATATATCATCAAGCAGCAGTAACATACAAATCACGGTCGCTACTGTGCCTCGTGTGGGTGAGCAAGCACAGTCGTTACGTTACAACCACAAAACGATATTGGACCAAGTTTGTCATCTGGATTATGATCTCGCTCTATTAATAGCGTTCGAACGATGCTGGCTCTGAGCTGAGGGCTCATTCACGCGTTTGACCATAAAACTCAGGCAAAGGCGTGATCCTAATAACTGTACCTCTACTTTGTTCTCGCAATAAAACGAAATATCGTGACATGTGAACTTTGCTTTTCGGACAGTATCGAAGCAAGATACATCAGAAACTGCATAGAAAAAACACTGCTGGTGTGGGTACACAATATGGGGTAGTGAGTGAGGCTGGGGCTGGTACTATCATAATGCACGTACTAACACTGCTGCTGTGCCCATGGTACGAGTACCTACTTGAAGTATCCAGCAACTCAAACACCAGGCAATGAGTACCTCGAGCTACAAGTACAAGTACAGTACTGGTAGTAGCTATGGCCTCTGCCTCATGTCCTGTGCTTGCCTGTGTGGTGATTATATAGTCGGCCTCGGGGTCGTATTCCGTATTATCGCAAGACGGTTCCAGGCTCTAGAACTATTAATATTAATATAACAAATCTGTCTTCTGTCCAGACCGTCCACGCGCGACTTTGAACTCAACGTGAAAAGAAACGCAGAACCAATGCAATCGTGACTGATGAACGGGTTGTTACTAGAGCCTGGTATCAGTATAGGGCTACCCTATATCCCTCTATACGATATGATATCTCCATAGTATTTAGTCATGTTTTTTTTTTCACCGAAACATGCGAAAAATATCATACCAGGGAATAAAAGCCCCCCCCGCCCCCACGGCGGTCGGGCCAGATTTCTGTCGATAACATGGGAGCTATAATAGGTGAGTCAATAACCACACCCTGGACAAAATGGGGAATTCTCCGATAGACTGTTAATAGCATCCTATTACATTTGACTGTCTACTGTGGTCCCTAGTTCTAGTGAATTGAAAGGCATCGGGCCCTATTATCCAGGCAATTTCTATTGAATGACCCCTATCTGGCCCTGTTGTACAGACAACTTCAACTTTTATGCAGTCGCCGATATCAGCGGTCCGGACAATTGCAAATTAATGGACCTCCAACACAAACTGTCCGTCCAATTCCAATTGACAGACCGTCCGCTCAATCAATGGTCTCGACAATTCTATTTGGCAAGCGGTCCCCGAATCAGTTGTGCAGACATTTTTAATTAAAAGCCTTTTTTTTTCTCATCCCATTTATTATCTTCGCCCTTCTTCTCTCTCTCCCTCTTCAGTCGTAACTCAGATCCGGG